>CAUYRT010091085.1:0-11954 GCA_963574885.1 Lepilemur ruficaudatus | reverse complement strand
AGCCCAGGAGTTTGAGGTTGCTGTGAGCTAGGCTGATGCCATGGCACTCTAGCCTGGGCAACAAAGTGAGACTCTGTCTCAAAAATAAATAAATAAATAAATAAATTTCATGAATTAATTAATGTCTCTAGTCAAATATTTTAGTTAAACGGGCTAAAAAATTAATTTTTTTCTTCTACCCTCTTAACACAGGCTACGAATGCTCGCACCAATGAGGTGGTGGCAATTAAGAAAATGTCCTATAGTGGAAAGCAGACACATGAGGTAAGATAGAGTTGTATACCTAAATTGATATAAGCAAGTTAATATGAATCTTTAAACATTTTTTGTCACAATCCTCTTTTACTCCCTCTTGTAGAGCTTATAATGAAAGTTCCTGGAGTGTTTTGTATTTTGTAGGACTTCTGTGCACACATGTATACATTAATAATTTTTTTAAGTTCCTAATATTCTAGCTCATTTAACTATGTTGCAGAATAAAACATGGGTGCATGTAATGAATTTTTAATAATTTGTTTGGTGATAGATTTGCATTTACATGCACTCAAACTAAAGAACACAAGTTTTAATAGCTTCTTCATTTATTAGACATTTACTTTTTTAAAATAATGAAATAAAATAATAGAAAGAATATTATATATGTATACTTGATCATAACATTATTTTCAGTTTAAAAATTAAAACATTTCCTTTCTGACTTCAATAGAAATGGCAAGATATTCTTAAGGAAGTTAAATTTTTACGACAATTGAAGCATCCTAATACCATTGAGTACAAAGGTTGTTACCTGAAAGAGCACACTGCATGGGTAAGTCTAAGGACCTCTATTATCTTTTTTTTTCTATGAATTTTTGTCTTTTTCTGTATTATCTATTATCTATTTGATCTATAAAGTTATCAGTGCCATTTCTGTTGCTGCATTGACTTTTGTTATCATTATTTAATACTTGTTAACACCTCGGTGTGTCAGATGGTATACATTCCATGAGATAAAATATGATATCTAGTTTGTTGGAAATTCCATTCAGTCCACACTCGACAAAGAGATAGTGAAAAGCTAACATAATTTTATAATGACTTATTTGTGAATTCTCATCCTAGAATTTTTATCTTCGTTATTTTTCGTCCCATACTCCAGTTCTCCAAAACTTTTGAATTGTGCTTGGTGTTTTCATCACTGTGTAATTTTTAGCAAACAGGGCCTACCATGTGATTAAAATAAGACTTTTGTCCCATTTTATCTTCTTAGTATATTTTTACATATTGTGTTTCTGTTTTTATGTTGGCACATTAAACACTAATTAAAACATGGAAATGTTACACTTTGTACTTTATCAAATTGCACATTTCAACTTAAAGTCCTGTTTTACTAGCATTTATTGAGTGCTCATCATATACCTAGTCCTTTCCTATGTGGGATCTCTAATTGGGGAATGGAATTTTTGTTCCCAAACAGACTATCAAACCGTATACTGAAACATTTCTGTCCGGGCAACTCTTATGATATCTATTAATAGAGCTATCGTTTCCATTCTGAAAAGAAGAAATTAAGCAAAGGAGTATCTCATTATCTAGAGATCAGTTCTCTGGCAATCTCAGCTGCCTTGAAAGAGTCAAGAAAGGGATTTCAAGCAGGCGGAATAAACATTACAAAATCCAAGTACTACATCTCATGTGTTTCAAGTCTGGAGAAAAACCTCAAAACTCTTATTTGAAGCCCATTTACTCCTAGATTACATAGAATGCTAATAACCTGGTTTCTGTCTACAGCTGATTTGATAGACCAATTAGAAGGAGCTCTAAGGAATTAAATCATTCAAGACTTGCATACACACACAAGAATAATTTGACCATGAGGAAGAAATCAAGGAAGCTAGAAGGCAGACCTAATAATTTAAAGGCAGGGTAGCTAGAGTTGTTTCAGGTGTCAGGTGCAAACTACCAGCTCAGGCTGGACATGGTGGCTCACGCCTGTAATCCTAGCACTCTGGGAGGCTGAGGCAGGAGGATTGCTTGAGCTCAGGAGTTCGAGACCAGCCTGAGCAAGAGCAAGAACCTGTCTCTACTGAAAATAGAAAGAAAATTAGCCAAATAACTAAATATGGAAAAAATTAGCCTGGCATGGTGGTGCATGCCTGTAGTCCCAGCTACCTGGGAGGCTGAGGCAGGAGGATCGCTTGAGCCCAGGAGTTTGAGGTTGCTGTGAGCTAGGCTGACGCCACAGCATTCTAACCTAGGCAACAGAATGAGACTCTGTCTCAAAAAAAAAAAAAAAAAAACTACCAGCTCATGTACCCTTGTATGCTAAAATAACAGAGAAAAAACATTTGTGACAAAAATGCTGAGTTTTTAAACATATAATTTTTGAAATAAATTCAACTGTGAACATATTCATTCTATTCAGTTTTAAAGTTCTGAAGTTCTGTGTTCATATTCCATACACTCAGCTTAAGGAAATCATATATACATATTCAGTTGCTAAATTTAAAAAATTAGAAAATTATGTGATAAAATTTAGAACTGTTTCCATCAAAATTGATTAAAGAAAAAAGTAGGCCACATAAAAGGGTAGTATTCATTATAATATTTACCTACGTGGAATCTTTCATTTCACAATAAGAAATAAGATTAATGTTTCTGAATCTGTTTTTAATGTCAAGCAGAAAACTATAATAAAGTTTCTAAACTTTAAACTTCTAAACCTCTAATATTCTAAAGTGTTCCAGTAATGCAAGGTATATAACTATAAGATATAATTATATGTAATATATAACATAGTATAATCCTATAACCATATTTATTCTAATATATTATAATTCTATAAAATATATTGTATTTTATTATTAATATATTAATATATATTGACAGAAAATATTTTGATATTAATATATTGATATATGTAATATGTTGGTTATAATATATAACTATAAAGCTGTAATAAAGTTTCTAAATTTTAAACTTCTAAACTTCTCATATTGTTTTTAATTATTCCAGTAATGCTAGGTACCTAATATATAAATATGTTTTCATATTAATTTTTTAAAAATGAAGGGAATCAATATGTTGATATTGGTTATGTCTAGTTGATTATAGGAAATTTATATTTCATAATAAGCATGTGCTGTATTTTAGAATAACAAAATAATAATTTGTAGGAGTGTGGGTGCTTGCATGTATATATGTGGATATTGATCACTGAGCACTAATAATTTTGACCTTGGCTACAAATCAATAGTCTTGGACACCTAAAAAATGTAGGATGAGAGTACAGTTTTCACATTTTTGCTTTTAGAAAGCCTCCGAAGATTGCAAATCCAATAAATATCAATACTATTTTAATAATAGTATTCTATAAGTATTTTAAAATGCAATTTTTTTCATTATTATTATTATTTCTTTTAAAGGCAGTGTCACTCTTTTGCCCATACTGGAGTGCAGTAGCCTGATCATAGCTCACTGCAATCTCGAACTCCTGGGCTTAAGCCATCCTCCTGCCTCAGCCTCCCAAGTAACTAGGACTACAAACACGTGCCACCATGCCTGGCTAATATTTTATTTTTATTTTCTGTAGATACAGGAGTTTCGCTGTGTTGCCCAGGCTGGTCACTAACTCCTGGCCTCAAGCGATCCCCTTCCTTGGTCTCCCAAATTGCCAGGATTACAGGTGTGAGCCACTGCTCCTGGCCTCTTTAAGATATAAATTTAAATATTTCATATCTCTCAGGGATTCCAGCTAATGTAATGATACATAGCAGGCTATATCTTTAGATTCAGTTCAAAATGATATCTGTTTCTTGTTTATAACTTTTTAAAATGTGAAAATAAGGAATTTATTACTTACTGTTTTATTTTATTTAACAAGTACTTTCTAGTATTTAATTAGTATTTCCCAGTATAGATTTTACTGGCTTGTGTATTTGTTTGCCACTTTCTAAATTCCAAAGTTTAATTTGTAGTACAACCTAGCCACCCTAAATCCTTTTTGAAACAAGGAGGTGCAGAAGTTAGTAAATAAATTGGTGATCTTAGCTTGACCATTTACAGTAAATATTTCTATTTCCAGTCCCCTTATAATCTTTAGGCTAATTCCAAGTAAGAAATAACAAAACTTGAAATGATGAGAATCATAAAAATCAATTAGTGCCAGATGACCAAAATTCAGTCTAAGTTCAGGTTGGTCAAAATATTTATTCTCTTAGTGTTCTTAGTTCCTTGGTTGGGTGGCTGGTTGGTTGGCTTTAGCAGTTTCTTATTAACTTTCATTGTTCTGAATAATAACAGATTATTTTAATCTGTTACAGTTGGTGATGGAATATTGCTTAGGCTCAGCCTCTGATTTGTTAGAAGGTAAGAATGAAAGCACCGTACCCGCCTTTCTGTTTCACTTTAATCAGAATGTTATCTACTGCTATATTAAAGCGTAGTTTAGACAACCTAAGTGGGTGATGGCTTGGACTTACAGGTTGTGCAGACAAGCTATGCAAACTTCATCTCTGCAGTGTCACTAAAAGTGTCTGAGTGATGTTAGCAGCCTTCCCACTGTTTTAGTTCATGGCCAGTCCAGGGCAGGTACTGCTAAAATGTTTGGCTAATGCGGTGTGGTTTGTGTGGCCAAAAACATCAAATTCATGAGTATGTATGAAAGAGAGGCAGATAGTATCAAATCATATTGGAATTTAACCCTTTCAAATATCTTGACTGACTCACTTCTCTGCAAATGCTGTTATAACCAGAGGCTGTGTTAAATATTTACAGTAAAAAATATCTTACATCATGCATAATCTCTGAATAGAAATTGCTCGTTAGCTGCTTTCACAAATAATGAAAACCTGTATTTAGAAGGGGTAATTAAAGATGGCTTTGTGGCAGAGAAGAAGAATGTAACCTAGAACACTCAAGGCATTTAAAATGTTAGAAGGGACTGGTAAATTTGGACCTGGTCGATTCAAATTCGTGGGCTTTAACTTGCAACTGATAAGCAAATTAACAATGCATCATTAAATGACTATCCGTCTTTCTTTGTCTTACTTTATTTGGAAAGGTCATTTTGTTTATTTTTATCCACTTGGGTTTCCTGTTATCTGATCATTTATTGCTATTCTATAGAAAATATATGTCCTGTGTATTTAGGTGGATGTGTTCCCAAATTGTCATTTGAGAAAGTATATAATTCACTCTGGTATAGCTGTATAAAATAATAAAAAGAGTAATGAAACTGATCATCTACACCTGCTTTTTTTTTTTTTTTTCCTTCCTCAGTTCATAAGAAACCACTTCAGGAAGTAGAGATTGCTGCCATTACTCACGGTGCCTTGCATGGGCTAGCCTACCTACATTCTCATGCATTGATTCATAGGTAAGATTAGAGACCAGTTACGTTTTCATTTCAGTTACAGGACTATCTATTTCAGGAACCTTGAAAATTAGTGCATGCTCCAATTTTTAGGGTGCCTAAGGATTTATGGGAAGCAAATAGATTGCTGCTGCTTCTCGATGTAAGGAGTAAAATTGCCAGAATTTAGCTTCTATCTTTTAGTCTCTCCCATATATCTGCAGAGACTTACATCGTCTCTGTTCTGTAGGTAACTATTCTCCAGCCGGGTGTTGCAAGAAAATTTGAAAAAGGCCCCAGCAACCTTTTGATACTGTGTCACAAAGAAAAGAAAATAAAGCTTTCTGCATATATCTATTTCTTAGCCGAGTTATTCTTCCTTTCCTATTGCAAATAACAAGTTAGTCGTATAAATATATGCTGTTTTATCACTTAAAACGTTTTGCATTTCTGTAGTCCATAGAGATACTTAGGAAGATACTATCTTTACTGTATTTTGGCAGATGAAGAGACCCGGGGCTCGGAAAAATTTAAATAAGTTACCCATTGTCTCATAGCATTTAAGTAGTAGAGTAAGGATTGAAACTCAAATTTCCTGACTCCCAATCCAGAGCTTTCCTCTACCACACCACCACTGTCCTCCCTGCCACCTGTCTCTGTCCACAAATTTCTCCTAAAGAAATATTGTTATTACCAATCTTTGCTTTTCTCAGTAAAGAAATTTTAGTGCAGTTACTTTAATAAATGATGGAAAGAATAGTGGAATATTAGGTACATACGAAGAATCTGAGATGGCTCGCAAACAAAAGAAAACACTTGTCATTTCCTAGGAAGAAGTGAAACTATTAGGTCACAGGTTCCCCTTTTGCTCCTGTTTTAATCATCCCAGAGTGGCCATCACCAGTTACTGGTACTGTAAAAGCAGAACTTCCTCAAGATACACAGACCACAATCCTGCCAGGAATTTGGCTTGTTTATAAGGATGAAGACTGAACCTAATCATATCTCATAAATAATGACTAAATTTACCATAGCGTCTATAGATTTGACAACTTTTTTAAAACATATCCCTTTGGTACCAAGGTGTTACTACTGAATGCCCACTTGCTTATGATGATGTTGCCTGCTCTTATCAAAGCCCCACAGTTTGGTGTTTGTTTTTTGTTTTTGTTTTTTGCCTTTATTACCTTAATCTGCGTGTTAACTTAATGTTTTAGTCTGTATTATGCGTTTATCTTCTTTAGCGTGTAAAAGAAGTTGAAAAGAACAAAAAAAAAAAACTTTTAAAGAATGTTCTGTAAATTTAAAAATAATACCATGTCTCAGATTTTTATTATTTTGATTTAAAAGGCAGTTCAGTCTTCTAACTGAAGATAATAGAGAAAAGATATTTTTCTGTTTTAAAGAGAAATAAATAATGCTTTTTTTTCTTTAGTTCTCTCTGCCAATGCCTAATGTCATCATGAGGAAGGAAACAATTTTCAAGGGAAGTTTTTGTAAAAGTTGTTTTGGGAGCATTCGAACCTTATCATTTTCAGCTTGACATGAGTTTCCCTCATCCTCTCTGCCTTATCTTCTCACTGCCCATCAACTTCCAGCTCTTGGTTTCTAGTACTCATTACACCTCATGTCTTTTTTTAAAAAAGAATAAGGACTACATCCACATCTTCTCATTCTAAATTATCATACTGAAGGATGATTTTTTTTAAATCATATTTTTAAAACTTTTTGCTTCATAAAACATCCAATAGCTTTAGTAGTAACCACTTGGGATTCTTTGTAGTAATAACAATAGAAATGCAATTTCCTAATCCCTAATCTTTGTTTGTTTTGATCTTTCAGGGTCTTCTTTTTACTGTACAGTGTTATTTTTTAAATGACACCTTCTCTATAACATGTACCCTCAAATGCCTTAGAGTTGCAGTTACAATTAAAGGCAGAGAGAAAGGGTCACAGGCAAGAAAGAAAAGGTATGTGCATAGTTGAGGTTTATTGGTAGGTAGTCAATACAGAGTCATTACAGGTTTGTTTAGGCTCCAAAAATGTCACATAATTTGGGGGGGACAAATGGCAATTACAGATGGCTCCAATTTTTCCAGCACAAGAAATACTGTTGATGACTGGATTTAGCATTTAAGAATATGCTTTTGTAAGTATAGCAGCTGAGTATGTTTCCTTGTCTGCAATGTCTGCCTTTTTTCTCACCATGTTCCCTCCCTCTGAAGAAAGCTCTACCTTTAAGTAATTACTATGACCTACCTGTAAGTACACCCAGGGATCTGGGCCCCCTTACAACATACAGTAATTACTAAATCCCCTTCTGGCTATCTGAGCAAGGTGTTTTTTTTTTTTTAATAAAGTTTTTTGTCTTATTAATTGCATGCTCTGACCTATTCCATAATCAAAATTGAAAAGTCATTTTCTAACCCTCTTATTTTTTCCTATAGGGATATTAAAGCAGGAAATATTCTTCTAACAGAGCCCGGTCAGGTGAAACTAGCTGATTTTGGATCTGCCTCAATGGTTTCGCCTGCCAACTCCTTCGTGGGCACGCCTTACTGGTATGTAGAATTAGACCACATGACATAGTTTTAAAATAATTCTTACATGTACAAGATGGACCCATGGCGCTGGTTATGTTTTGTTTTTTTACAGTGTCTTGCCAGTGTGCCTCAAAATGAGATTTCATTTGAGAAGGATAGAAAACTCACTAGCATAAAAAGAAATACTCTCAGTATAAAATTTACAGTGACTTTAAATTGTTCAAATAGGGTTGGTGTCACTGTGTGTAAACTGAGCAGGATTATCAACTCACTGACCAACCTCACAGGTTTTAGATTTCATTTGTGGTTTCTTTTGAACTTTTCTCTTGAGGCAGAGTGTCTAGGTAAGGACAAAGCAGCTTCTTTAGCCTTCTCTGATGAGCCAACAAATATAAATCTTACCTTTTAGTGAAAGAAATCTGAGTTCTTGTCTGTGTTGAGTCCTGTGATACATCACCTAACTTGTCTGACTTAGAGTTTTTTTTACCCTATTCTATTCCAGATTCCTTTCCTTCCTTTCGTGGATACATTGGAATTTCATTTTACCTTAGAGAGTGACTTATGTCCCTGGAAAATTACTTGCCTACTAAAAAAATTAGCTGATATTTTAATTTTTTCCCATCATCATCCAGTAGTTTTACTAAGCAACTGCTTACACACAGTAACAGAGCACAGTTCTGTTCAAAACATATTAAACTAATATAGCCCCTGCCCTCCTAATGCAAATGCATTACGGACAAACAAGTAAAGTAACGTCCATTACTATAACCTGTTTTTTTGTCTTTGTAAGTTTTACTATCTTTGAAACACTGATTATATTGCTTTAAATCATCCCATAAAGTGTTTTTTATGGGCTGGCTGCAGTGGCTGACACTTGTAATCCTAGCACTCTGGGAGGCCAAGGCGGGAGGATTGCTGGAGCTCAGGAGTTCTAGAATAGCCTGACCAAGAGTGAGGACCCCGTCTCTACCAAAAGAAAGGGGAAAAAAAACTGCACGCCTGGAGTCCCAGCTACTTGGGAGGCTGAGCCAGAAGGATTGCTTTGAGCCCAAGAGTTGGAGGTTGCAGTGAGCTACCATGATGCCACTGTACCCTACCCAGGGTGACAGCGGGAGACTCTGTCTCAACAAAAACAAACAAGGCAACTGAACACCCCTCCTCACAACCCCCATCCCTTCATATAAAAAAGTAAATAAGTTATTTTAAAAGTGTTTTTTATCTTTAAAGTAATTTAGGTATTTCATGTGTAGTAATCCTTTACAAATCTCTATCAGGTAGCTACTAGAATTCTCTCGATTTAACAGATGAAGAAACTGATATGCAGATAGGTTAAGTAACTTACCCAAGATCAACCTGATAATAAGAGGTGGAGCCAGGATTTATTGAAAATAATGTATTGTTTTGTATAAATCACCAAGTATATTTTGAATAGTATTTTCAAAATGATTTGTGTAAGGAAATAATATCAGATAAAAATTTTAGAGTACCCTTAACAATAATTGTTTCACTGAATCACTTTATTAGAGGAATTTTGTTTATAATTTGCGACTTAAGTTTTGTACATTATGTTTGATAGGATGGCTCCAGAGGTGATCTTAGCTATGGATGAAGGACAGTATGACGGGAAAGTGGATATTTGGTCGCTTGGGATCACCTGTATTGAATTGGGTGAGTAAAGAGTTATTTATTTTCAGTATATTTTTGAGAATCAACTCCTTGTTATGCTTGTCAGTTAACTCATCCAGCTATTTAATGAATTAACTGCTTTTTGTTTGCCAGGTAATGTGAATTTATTATATTTTCTATAATCTTGTATAACACAGAAGATTGCTTTCTCTTTGCTACATTTTCGTGTTATTAATTTAATTAGTTTAAGCAGATACGGCAGTTAACAAACCTGGAAATACAAGACAGTAAGTTCTAATATTTGAAAAATATCCATTCTCCATACCATGAGTAATAATACGCATCCTACCTTTATGATATTTTCCATTACATTAATTTATATCCCAACTTATATTCGGGAAATCCAAAAAAGTATTAGAAGGCTTATCAAAGATCTTACCCTAAAACTGTATTGACCCACATAGAGTGTAGCCTCAGAAAATTTCATGTTAGAAGATGCCCCAGCTATAAAGTAGTTCCCCAAATATCGTGGCAGTTATCTAAAATTGTCTAAAATGCCACAAATCCCTCTTCTCTGGTTGTGTATTTTGAACTTTAATATCTTAAAAGTTATTTCTATCCAGTGATGTATTGGTAAATATAACAAATGAATCTCTTGTGGAGAGAGAAAAAGCCCTGATTTGTGGCATTCGCCGATTTCTGTGGTATCAATGTTCCCATTATAGCCAATTTCAAGCTACCAGTGCTGTTCACTAAATGTGGAATTGGAAAAAGATGTGCACAGTGGGCCTTCCAAAGCCAGTATGAGCGGGCTCTAGTGTACCATTGCCATTATCTAGATATTTGTATAAATTTAAAATCAAAATGTTAAACTTTTTAAAAATCGGTTTTAAAAAAAATCCTTTGACCTTGTTTTTTTTCAGTTTAGAATTTAATTTCATTTAATTAATTCAATCCTGGTTTCCAAATTGATCCTGTGAGAATTTGAGTTCCAGTTTGATTCTCAGACTATGGTTTTCTCTTTCCCTAAAATGGTTGGCCTGCAAAGAAAACTTCAGAAGACTTCACATTACATTTATGATGTTTTATTGACCCTTTTCAAAAAAGCAACATATGGTAAAGATGCACCATGTATTTTTTTTTTAACATTAAAGAGAAATTAATTTTCAGAAACAGAATTTGGGAAGGAGAATCAGCATATTTATTTTTTTCAATTAGGGCAACAGATTTACATGGTTTGTAAATCAAAAAAATAAAGATAAATAGTGAAAAGTCTTCTTCCATCACCAGTAAAAAGGAAAACTTTAAAACATTTAGGAGAAGCCCCAGATGCCTCAGTTTTTCATCTGTTAAACAGAGATAATAACTGTCGCACTTCATTGGGTTGCTATGAAGATTATTGATGAAACTGTTAAAACATGGCCTGACATATAATGAGCACTATGTAGGTGTTGTTATTATTACTCTAAAATACCTTTACAAGTATAAGGGGGAATTTTTCTAATTGATATTTTAAAAGCATAATGACAAATACGATAACTTTTGCTACTTTATAAAGCCATGTAAAGCAAAAATTAGAAGACAATCCAGGGACTAGGAGAAGGGTGTTGAAACATATCTAGCCAACAGGATATTATTGGTCCAGAATTTATAAAGAACTCTTACAATTTCTTTATCAAAAAGAAAAAGCCAAACAGCCAGTAGAAAAATGGATAAAAAATGTGATTAAGCAATGCACTGAAGAGGAAACCTAAGTAGACAACAAACATCAGAACATACTTAACCTCATAAGGGAAATGCAAGTTTAAACAATTTCGGATTTTAAACATCTATCGGATTGGCAAAAGTTTTTAAGTCTGAGGATAATAAATTTAGGGATGTATCTAAGGAAATTTACATTCCTATTTAACAGGAATGTAAGTCGATATAACAGCTTTGGTGTACAAATTGGCCAAATCTCGTAAAACTGGTAAGGAACAGTGACCTGACACTTCTAAGGGTATACCTTACAGAAATCTTTACACGCATACACTGGGAAGTGTGTACAAGGGTGCAACCTTGTCTATAGTAGCCAGAAAAGGTGGAAAAAATCTAAATTCTTATCTAAAGGAGACTGGATAAATTATGGAACAGTATATCACAGTTAAGAATGAGCTAGCTTGGCCGGGCACGGTGGCTCACGCCTGTAATCCTAGCACTCTGGGAGGCCGAGGCAGGCGGATCTCTCAAGGTCAGGAGTTTGAAACCAGCCTGAGCAAGAGTGAGACCCCCGTCTCTACTAAAATAGAAAGAAATTAATTGGCCGACTAAAAATATATAGAAAAAATTAGCTGAGCATGGTGGCACATGCCTGTAGTCCCAGCTACTTGGGAGGCTGAGGCAGAAGGATTGCTTGAGCCCAGGAGTTTGAGGTTGCTGTGAGCTAGGCTGACGCCATGGCACTCACTCTAGCC
>CAUYRT010091083.1:0-19149 GCA_963574885.1 Lepilemur ruficaudatus | reverse complement strand
GCTGGGACTACAGGCATGCGCCACCATGCCCGGCTAATTTTTTCTATATATTTTTAGTTGGCCAGTTAATTTCTTTCTATTTATAGTAGAGACGGGGTCTCGCTCTTGCTCAGGCTGGTTTTGAACTCCTGATCTTGAGCGATCCACCCGCCTCAGCCTCCCAGAGTGCTAGGATTATAGGCGTGAGCCACCGCGCCCAGCCAAGCCCAGGAGTTTGAGGTTGCTGATGCCACTGCACTCTACCCCGGCAACAGTGCAAGACAAAAAAAAAAAAAAAAAATGAATATGCCTTGGGTTGGGTGTTTCTGGGTTGGGTAGGGGACCTCATCCATGTATCTCCTCGATTCCTGAGCTCAGACTTGGACACTGCAGCTTTGGGTTTGGTAGAGACCTGGAAATAACCTGGCTGTTTCATATCATGCACTCAGCAAACATGCCTTTCAGTTCTCAAAGGGGTCTGATTTGTATCACCACCCTCCCCCACCCCCCACCTATGGTGGCCAAGTTCACTGAAGACCCTGGATCTGCAGGATAGAGAAGGAAATGTAAAACCATCTGATGGAACAGAACAGCCACGCCGCCACTGCATCTTCTAGGGCCTGCATGTGCTTGCACCGTGCTCACCTCCCACCCTTTACCTAGGTCACTCCCCATGACATCACTGCAGGTACCTACTATTATCAACCCCTTTAAATCAACAAGGAAGGCATGGAAAAGCCCACTTATCAGCCCAAGGTCACTCAGTGATCAGGTACCCAGAGCTAGAGATCTTTCTGGAAAGTCTGTGCTGGTTCTCAAACCTTATAATGCACAACAAGCACCGTGGGTGTTTCTAGGGCAGATATCTGTGAGGCCACGCTTTGAGAAATCATCTGAACCATGATGCTCTCCTGCCAACCAGGAGGGACCGGTCACATAAATTATGTTGGAGCCTCAAAACAGAAATTTAGGCACTTAAAAATCATGTTGAAAAATTTAAAAATAAAAGTAGCTTTTTATCTCCTTAATATGAAAGTGATACTTGGTCAATGGAAAAAACTAAAATAACACCAAAAAGAAAGTAAAAAAATCATGGAGTCCTACTACCCAGAGATATTTCCGGTTAGGATTTCAAAAAGAATATTTGTTGATGTGGCAAAATGTTCAGAAAAGACTGATATACAAAAACAAACAGATATGAATAATCCTGTGAAGCTCCATTTACGCTGGAGTTGCACTCACCCAACTGCAGCAGAAGCTCTGGCACCATCCCTGCCAGGTGGGAGGGCTGCACCCATTACCCCGTCTGAGTCCGCTTGGTAAAGCAGCTGGCATGCATGGAATGTCTCAGTGGGTAATTAATCAGTAAGGGAGGTTCCATCTATCATCCTTGGGCCTGGGCCAGCTATGTCAGGGAGCCCAAACAGCCCAGACACCTTTTGCTGTAGACCTGAACACCCACAGGACAGTAAAATGAAGTAAACCAAGGCTTCCTTCTGTTGTAGTGGGGATGTGCAGACCCTGGAGACACAGAGATGAATGGGACACATCCGTGGCCCTGAGAGAGCTACCCTCCATGAGGGGAGGCAGAGGAGCCAACAGGTCATTACAACAGGTGTAGGTCAGAAAGAGAAAGGCACAGAACAGGTCCCCTGGGGGGTGCTGGGGAGCAAGCCACCCGAGAGACACCTGACCTGGCCAGGAGCCAGATGGCTAGGACAGTTCTGAAGCCAGAGGAGCGGGAAGCAGTGGGCAAAGACGGACCGAGCAGTGTGCTCAGAGCTGGAAGTGCCCACAGACACCATCTGGTTGCACCTCATAGAGATTTCGACAACTTGGAGGGGCAAAAACTCTCTTAGTCTCTCACACTTCCCTCCTCTGGCCTTTTTGCTAGAGGAAAAGATTCAAATCAGCAGTTTTCAATTAAGGGCTTCGTGGTCAGATATTCAATTAAAGGGCTTCGTGGTCAGATATTGGAAGGGCAGGTCCCAATCTTGTTTTCCCACTTGGGATGAATCTCCGCCTCTGGCGGTTTAACTTATCTGAGCTCAATTCAGGGGGGTGGGGTGGGGCAGTGGGGAAGGAGGCAGCAATCCCAGGGACTTGTTTTTTTTCTTTATCTTCTCGTTGGGAGTTACTTACACTTCGAGAAAAGCTCCCTCGTTTATAAACCAAAGATTCAGAAGGAGATTGAGGTCCCCGTGCTAGGCTGACTGGCTGCGGAACTTTTTCAAAGCTTCCCATCTATTTCCCCTTTTAGAGGACCGGCAGGAGGTGGGGGTGGGCATCTGACTAAGTGGCCTTTCTAAGCTTCCTGTATCTTAAATTCTATGACATTCTTCATGGGGATGAAGAAGACGATATGACTTCTTTAGAGACGAGAGTCTTGCAAGCTGTGATTCTCTCCAGCCCAGGTGAACTCTACCAAGAAAACCAGCTTGCCCGAAAGCTATTTTCCGACTCAAGGCGCAGGGAGGATGCAAAGTAGCTGGGTGTGTTCTATTCCCGAAAGACTCAGACTTCTTGCCCAGGGCAGAGCCGGGCAAGGGGGTGTGCTCAAACAGGGGCTTTCCTCTTCGTGGAAGCCTTCCTGGCATCTCTCCAAGTCACTGGCCCCCGCCTCTCGACGCCGGCCAGAGCTCAGGGCTGGGGACCCCGGACTCGGCTGTCATCACCCACCGCGCCCCGACTCTCATGCCGCGCCATGGCGGGTGACCAGGAACTGCTCGGCTAGCCCCACCTGCTCCCAGCAGGCGGGACAAACAAAAACAAAACCCCAAAGCCACCGCAAGCGCTACCTGCAGCCACACACCCCCTCACCAGCCCCGGGCCAGCCGCCGCGCGGTTCTCCAGGTGCCCTGGAAGGTTGTTCCAGGGGACCCCGCCCGCGTCGCCCACCCGTGTCCCCTCCTCCCCGTGGCGACCGGGATTTACCGCCATGGTGACTGCGCGGGGCGAGCGCAGGGACGCCTCCGCCTGCTCGGGTCTCCTGGAGCCCAGTGCCTCCCGCCGCCGCCGCCGCAGCGATCGCGACCCGGGCCGCGCGGATCACATGGCCGGGCAGGCGGCGCGCGGGCGCCTGGGAGTTGTGGTCCCCACGCGCGCCCCACCCCGGAGGCCTCGGGCGCGCACCCTGGCCGGGACCCACGCGCCCAGCCAGGTCCCTGCCGGCCGCGGCGCCGCGTCTCCCAGGTCGCAAGCAAACGCGGACGCCTGCTGCAGCCGACCCTTGCTTACTGTTTTGCGCTCGACTTCCTCTTGGCAGTCACGACATGTTTATTGCTCCTTGTAATAAACCACGTGGAAAATTGAAAAGTCTATCCTATGGACATAATAGCAACAAATTTGGAGGAAATTAAATCAAATATGCCCCAGACTTTTAATGTAGTCATTAAAAGATAATTACATTTTCTTTTTCTTTTTCAAAAATCTTTCCCAATCTGGCAAGTGAAGAGCAATATAGTGTTGTAATTTTAATTTGTTTTTCTTTGATTGCAAGGATAGTAAATTTTTTCTAATTGGTATTTGCATTTTCCTGTATTGCCAATTCCTTTCATTGATCCAGTTTTTTGGGGGGAGTATTTTGGAGGGAGGGTGCAAACTTTTACAGTTTTTAATTCTTAAATATATTTAGTAAACCTTTGCCAATCATCCTATAAGTAAAGGGCTCCTCAGAGAAACCCTACTAGGGACAGTACGAGACACATTGAGCCTGGAGCCGTTGGCTCTGCGACCTTAGGCAAATAGTTTTTCATTTCTGAGCCTCGGTTTCCTGGTCAGTAAAATAAAAACAATAATAGAACCTGTCATAGGGGTATTATAAGGCGTCAGTGAAAACATACGTGCTAAATTCTCAGCATAAAACCTGGCAGTGGGAGCTTGCTCAATAAATGGTAGCCATTGTCATCATTAATGGCAAAGATTTCCTTCCTACGAAAGGAAGCTGTGTGCAAAAAGGTCAAGCCAACTCCTCAAGCTCACATGGCTTCTGAGAGCCTCAATCTGAAAACTAATGGGGGTTAGCGAGCAGTCACAGATTGGGGCAGCCTCAGAGAGAGAACGTGGGCAGAGCCACCATGGCAGGTCAAGGTCGGGAGGGAGGGCTGCTGTCCCGGATTTGCCAAGTGGTTGGGAAGCAGTCGGAGAAAGGGTCAGCATGTCCTTGAAGCATCTGGCTCCCAAGAGCTGGGGAGGGCTTTGGGGATTTGGGTGTGCTTTTTCTCCTCTCTGAGCCTTAACCAGATAGCAGGAGTAAGAAGATTTGACCTCTGCACAAGCTGGGGCTCCAGTGCAACACAGCCTTATTCATTTGACTGTTTTTGTTGGCTTTATCACAATCTGATGACCTTCACACTTAGCTCTAACTTCCTCATGGGTGTTGTGGTTTCAACATTCAGCCCTACAAGGACTTCAAGTGCCCATTTCTTTCTGAGCTACCGGAGAGCCCCCTCCGCCAGCCCCTAGGCAGCGAACTTGGTGCAGACCACAGGATCCTAGCTCATAAAATCACACCACAGCTGCCCTAGCCTTAGTCCATGGCAAGAGATTCTTTTCAGATTCTGTATTTTGACAGCCCGTGGACTCCCCTCCTCTCACGGAACAACAGAGAATCTGTCATTGACTTTCCAGCACATACCCAGAGCCCCTGCGACAGAATCCCTAGTCGAGAAAGAAGGTGCTTGCATTGGGTTGTCGCAGAGATCGTTGAGGGGCCGTTTAACCTGGGTGCTGAGCTGGTAGTCAGTTGGTGGAGGGGAAATCCGAACAGTCATTTCTCCCTCTGAAGTTCAATAGAGGAACTTGAAGTCTTACAGAAAAACCACATGCACAAAATGTAACTCCTGCAGGATATCAGGCCTTTCTGTGGCTGTGTGACCCCAAAGACGCCACTGCCCCTCTCTGGGCCCCAGTTTCCCCATCTGTACAGTGAGGGGTGGAATGGATGACCTGTAACTGCCCCTTCACATGCTGCTGATCTGCAGCTATAAGTGGGGTTAAAGGTGGAGGCAAACACTTTGTGGCCAGGACTTTCGCTTGTTTTACATGCAGCTCCGTTCAGCTAGCCTCCCATGTCCTGCTACATGTTACCGTGTTATGTTATCTTTATGCTATGGGCACAGGGAGAGTGTGCACATCTAAGGTGGGCCAGAGTATTGGGACAGTGTGTGTGTGTGTGCAGGACCGTGATTAGTGCATTTTGTGCTGCTAGGGTGGGAGAAAGCAGGAGCCAGGCCACCAATAACCCGAAGGCCATGTTTAAAGTCAGGAATTTATTCACAAACAAGGAGGAACCACCAAAGGGTTTTTAACATGTGTTTTTCTCCCTGCATTTTTTTTTCTTTTCTTTCCCAAATGTCACTCTTCTAGTGAGGCCACCCTGACTTCCCTATTTAACGCTGCAATCTCCCTTGTGTCCCTGGTCCCACTCACTCTGCTTTATTTTTCCCCATAGTACATACCACCTTGTAGCATACTAGTTATTAATAATACACTTATTCATTATTCCTTTCTCTCCATTCAAATGGCAACTCACCGGGAATAGGGATTTCTTTGTTTTTGCTCAGGAATGCATTCTTAGTCTCTAAAACACTGTGTGTCTCAGAGTAGATTGTCATGAATATTGGTTGAATGAATGACTGAAGCCAAGTAGGCAGCTGTTCTGTGCTTCATTGCTTCAGAGGGGGGAAGTGGCAGAAACAGAAACAGCCTCTGAGACATGATAGTTTTGTTTCCCGTGATCATTGTGGCCAGTTTGGGGTGGTTTTGGGAAAAGTGAGAAAATAAATTATGGAGAAGCAGGAGGAAAAGCAGCCCCCACCTGAAATACCTGAACCTAGAGAAGGAAGCAAGAATTGAGGGTCCTAGAGCAATGGGCTTGGGCCAGCTTTGGGCAGGGTCATCAGGGGAGGCCCCAGAAGGAATGGGGCAGGGTGAGGCTCAGCAAGCAGGACAGAGTACACCATGTCCCATGCCTGGTGTGGGGAAGGAGCAGCAGAAACACCCAGAGGCCTTGCAGCTGGGGACAAAGATAGCAAATCCAAGCGTAGCCCTGCCTCGTGAGCTCAGACCAGGGGGAGAAAACAACCAATCATACAAATAAACAGTCAATCCATTTAGAAGGGGCTAAAAAAGGGGAGAGGACTTCTTCAGAAGCCCCAGCCTTGACTTGTGAGGTCTTAGGAAAATTTACGCAGAAGTGAGACAGGTGGGGGATGAGATCCTGGCAGGTATCCTGTCCTCTGCCCTCTCCCTTGTCACTTCCTGAGCCTTGAATGTCTTTCACTGCTCACCAAAGGCAGTTAGATGGGCCTGATTCCTCTTGTGTCGATGTCCAGCTAGGTCTACATTGACAATTCCCCCTGACTTTCCTTCTAGTTGCAAGGGCTCTTGCTGTCTCCCTGGATCCTTGCAGCAATGCTGGGACCAGAAAGAGGTGACCACCCTAGAGAGGGAGTGGGACTTAGGATCTACCATGAGTCAGTGGCAGCTCCAAGCCACCCAACTTGCCCCAGCCCAGCACCATGGCCAACTCCAGAGGGCTGTGAGCAGCTGTGGCAGCCTCAGACTTGCATGGCTCAGACTAGGATGCAAGACGAGTCCCCAACTACAGTGAGAAAAGGGGCAGGCAGCCTCTGGCCCTGGAGAGGGCTGGACATTTTGCCCAAATGTTTCTTAGACACTCCCTGGAATGTCCTAGCAGGACCTTGAGACCCATGCTTCACCTGTGTGGTGGTTTCAAAACTACAAATTCTTTGACATTCCTCCTATCTCTGGGGTTTATGTTCTCTCTAGGCCAACCTTAGTGATGAACTTACAACCAGTAAATCCAGCAAAAGTGATGCTACACAGCATCTGAGGCTAGGACATAAAAGGCAATGCAGTTGTGCAAGATGGAAAGAGTTCTGGAGACTGGTTGCACAACAATGTGAATATACTTAATGCTACTAAACTGTACACTTATCACGGCTCATTTCCTTTTGCTGGAAAAGGAAAAAAACTGTACACTTAAAAAGAGTTAAGATGATACATTTTATGTTATGTGTATTTTACCACAATTTAAAAAAAATAGGCACCATTCATACAATGGAATATTATTCCCACATAAAAAGGAATGAAGTACTGATACATGGTACAACACGGATGAACCTGGAAAACATATGGTAAGTGAAAGAAGTCAGTAACAAAAGGCCACATGTTATAATATATGATTGCATGTCTATGAAATGTGTGGATTAGGTAAATCTATGGAGGCAGAAAGTAGACCATCGGTTGCCAGGGGCTGAAGGAATGCAGAAATAGGGAATGACTAGTAATGGATATGGGGGGAGGAGGTTTGACTGATGAAAATCTTCTGAAATTAGATAGTGGTGATGGTTGCACTATACTAAAATCATACACTTTAAAAGGGGGAGTTTTAGAGTTATAAATTATATCTCAATGAAGTTATGTTTTTTAAAAAGGCAATGCAGTTTTCACCTTGTACATTAGGTCTTTCACTTTCAGAGCTCTGAGCTGCCAAGAATAAAACCTCTGAATTCTCTGAGGCCACCATATTGTGAGGAAGCCCAAGCCACACGGAGAGGCTGCAGGGAGGTGCTGCAGTTGAGAGCCTGATGGATCTCCCAGCTGTCTGCCGGCATCAACTGCTCTCCTATGAGTGGTGCCATCTTGGACGTCCAGCTGGGTCGAGCCTTCAGAAGATGCAGCCTCAGCTGACATCTTAGTGAAATGATATGAGAGACTCCCTGCAGGAACTGTCCAGACAAGTCTTTCCCAAATTCCCATGCCACAATATCTTGAG
Organism: Lepilemur ruficaudatus; assembly: GCA_963574885.1. NCBI lineage: Eukaryota > Metazoa > Chordata > Mammalia > Primates > Lepilemuridae > Lepilemur > Lepilemur ruficaudatus. The sequence goes on along the minus strand of CAUYRT010091083.1, from coordinate 11,369 downwards.
CAAAACAAAATGGTTGTTTGAAACTAAATTTGGAGGTAATCTGTTAAACATTAATAGAGAACCAGAACACTTATAATCCAGCAGATTTCTTCTTCATCCTGTGAGTTCATTTAGTAGAGGTAAGATGAGGCCAGGGGTGGGGAGTATCTAACATTTCCTTTTTCTGAGTTTTTTTTTTTTTTACATTGACCATTTGTATCCTGCCTCCACAGCTGCTTTGAGGCAGCTCATAGAGAGACAGTCAAGAGAGGAAAACAAAAAATGAAATAAGTGAAGAAAAGATTCACAATGATTAGAGAAGAAAAGCAATGAAGTGACTCAGAAGAGTCCACAGGGATAGTCACCTTAGTGCAGAACACACAGTGGGTGCTCATGAACTGGCAGCTGTGACGGGATTGTGGTGTGGGGGTCCCAGGGAGGACTCACAGAGTGGCATCAGGGAACATGCATGGAGGAGACAGACATGGTCAATCGTTCATATCTTCAAACCTGGAGACTCTGCCCTGTCAGAGACTCGGAGTGTTGGTTCTGGCCCTGCTCTTCGTAAGAATGAAGGTCAGAGCCTTAGTCCCTTGCTGCATGAGACATCCTTCAGCTCTGGCTCTGCCACCACCAGGGTCCTGATGGTTTTCTTTTATCCTGAACATAATCCTGCCATCCTGTGGCTGAGCACTCAGAGGGCAGGTTCTCAGGGTTCCTACTGCAGGTTTCCTAGTTCTCAGGGAGTCAGGACTATGCCGGTGCTTCTTTCCCTGCTGGGGAATTCCCCATGCTGCACACCCCAGCTTCCAGGAGAAAGCCCCAAGCAACGCAGGGTGCACCTAAGTGCTTTTGCTCCTGGGAGTCTCTACTCCTCAACCATTCTCCTCTGGTGGTTCCAAAGCCTGCTGGAATATGGGAGGACATGGGCCAGCCTGTCTGCCTTGGTGGTTGGGTTGGGGGCAAAATATTAGCTTCTTATGACTGCTGTAACCAATTACTGTAAATTGGCGGCTTGAAACAATGTGTATTTATTATCTCATGATGTGGAGGTCAGAGGTTTGAAATCAGTTTCACTGGGATGAAATCAATGTGTCAGCAGGACTATTCCTTCCAGGGGTCCAGAGGCTCTAGCGGAGAGTTTGCTTCTTGTCTTTGTCCTTTCCAGCTTCTGGAGCTGTATTCCTTGCACCCCTTGACTTGGGGGGCTTTTTGCCATCTTCCAAGCCAGCAGCAGTGCAGCATCTTCAAATTTCACGTTGCCTTCTGATACAACTTGGATGTTTGGCCCTTCCAAATCTCATGTTGAAATTTTTGATCACCAGCGTCAGAGGTGGGACCTGGTGGGAGGTGTTTGAGTCATGAGGGCGGATCCCTCTTGAAAGGTTTGGTGCTCTCCTTGTAAGAATAAGTGAGTTTTTGCTTTATTAGTTCACAAAGTGCTGGTTGTTTAAGGAGCGTGGCATCACGCTCCTCCCACTCTTACGCCTTCTCTTGCCATGTGACACACCTGTTCCCCTGCTCCTTCCACCTTGATTGAAGCCATCACCAGAAGCAGGTGCTGGTGCGATGCCTCTCATACAGCCTGCAGAGCCATGAGCCGAATAAACCTCTTTTCTTTATAAATTACCGAGTCTCAGGTATTTCCATTATAGCAACACAAAGGGACAAACACACCTTCTCTCTTCTGTATCCAATCTCCTTCTACCTCCTCCTTTAAGGATCCTTGTAAGTGCATCTAGGGATCACCCTAATAATCCAGGATTATCTCAAGATCCTTAATTTAATCACATGTGCAAAGTCTCTTCTGCTGCATGGGATAACATTCGCAGTTTCCAGGAAATAGGACCTGGATATTTTTGGGGGCCATTATTCAGCCTATCATAGGTAGCAGCAGCATTTATAACTTTCTTCCTGTCTGCAAGGGCCTTCAGCCAAACCAGAGCAGACAGCAGAACTGTAGATAGCTGAGAAAGGAAAGAATGGGTTAATTTAGCTTCCTTGGGAAGGTAAGTTCTGTGTGGATCCTTTCATCGTTGAAGCCAGGGCTGAGGAGGGTGACACCCCTGAGAATTCACAGACACAGGCTCCTTCCACACCTGCTGCGAGGTTGTCCCCTCCAGCTGCCAAGGACTCCTAGCCCCTGCACACTTGCCTCCTGCAGGAAAACTGAGTGGCTGCAAAGTGTTCCCACCAAAGCTGCACCGAGCTCTGAAGGCCAGCCCCTCAGACTGTCCCCCATTTGCAGGGTAAGCAGATTTGAAAAACAGAGTTGTCCATATCCCATCCAGCTGATGACGGCAGATTCACAAATACTTTTGTAAAAAACTTGTGGCAAAATATATATAACATAAAATTTACCATCTTAACCAGTTTAAGTGTATGATTTAGTATCGTTAATTATATTCATATTGTGTAACCAATGTCTTTTCATCTTGCAAAACTGAAACTTTACACCTATTAAACGACTCTCTATTCCTTCCTCCCCAGCCCCTGGCAGCCACCCTTCTACTTTCTGTCTCTATGAGTTTGATGACTCTAGATACCTCGTAAGTGGAATCACAAAGTATTTGTCCTTCTGTGACTGCCTTATTTCTCTTAGCATAATGTCCTTAACATTCATCCATGTTGTAGCACGTATCAGAATTTCCTTTCTTTTTAAGGCTGACTAATACTCCATTTGTCAACCCAAAATAAGTGACTGAGACAAAGATCTCAATCAACACAGGTTTATTAAGTCAAAGTTGAGGACACACTGTGAAAAAATACAAACCACAGACAGTTCTGTGGCTGTTTTTATACGGGCAAATTTGGAAGTTTCAGTATTTGTAAGGGAGTAGGCAGAAAGGGGGAAAAAAGATGAGAAAGGGATAATGAGACAAACTGGTTACATACTTGTGAGACTTAAGAAAATCTACACTTTACATAAGGTAAGGTCAGTGTTTAAAGGAGAAAAAAACGAGTGAAAAACACGTAGCTATTCCTGCAGGGCGTGGAAGAATGTTTGATCTTGTCTTACCTGCTCTCACCTGTGAAGATGAACACTTGGGTTGCTTCCACTTTTTGGCTATTGTGAGTAGTGCTGCAGTGAGCATGGGTGTACAAACAAATGCTTTTTATAAAAAAATTTCAGAATATTACAGATGTACAAAGGTTTTGATTACATTGATTGCTTTTGTACTGCTTGAGTCAACACCCAGGTAGTGTGCATTGTACCAGTTATACAAATGCTTTTTTACAGTGAGTGCTTATCCAGAATCTTGGCCCTGCACTGCCAGAAAAGAAGATATGAATGGACCCCCTCTCTCTGTCCCTGTGTAGGGTCCCTGCTGCATTCAGAGCCCTGAAAATCTCAACATGATCCTGACTGTACACTATTTCCTAATCTTAGGGAAAGATCTGCCAAAGCAGGTTGCAGCATGTGTATGGAAATTTTCCTCTACAGCAGGTTTTTGTCTGTTGGTAAGAAAGAAACAAACTAGCAAACTTAAAACAGGTCCAACAGGAGCATCTTGTGATATCTTGTTGTCTACCATGTACATTTTGGCTCCTAATGTATCATAAATGAAATGATCATTTGCTACTGACGGAAGGACCCAACTGGAAAATGTCCTTATTTACCCTGTCTCTTGAAGTGTGATAAAGTATTCATCTGACCAGATGAAATGGCTGACATGTGACTGTTTTTAACCTGCAAAAATGGCAATTTCTTATAGTTCACCCAACAGGTGAGACAACTGTAGGAAGACCCCCCTTCCTTTGCCTGAGTCTCAAGAGGAAGGAAGGCTATGCTACACAAACCACCTGGCTCTGACACAGTCACCGTGGGGGACACAGGTCGGGAGGAGCTGATTCTGCTCTGATAATAAAAAGTGTTTTTCTGAGTGTGTGTGAGCATGTGGGTCTATGAGTATGGTACTTCAAACGGAGGGGAAGAGGAGAAATGGGTGGGTGCACCCTGCCGGCCATGAGAAAGCCCCTGGGAAGCAAATCTGGGGCATGAATGCCGCAGGGTTAATGGACAAGCCACATCCTCAGTCCCTTATTTGGCAAACCCCACAGCTGGCACTGCTTCCAGCCAGAGCCAGGATTGGTTACCATGCGTCTGTCTAGACCTGAGGCCAGTCTGTCTGGATTCTTACTCTCATATCAGCTCTTGAATAGTCAGCTCCCATTTCTTCTCATGCTCTGAGACACCCTTCTTTACAGACTATTTCCATCCGTAGGCCTCTGTCTGCTTTGCAGAGGGGAAGATGGGGCTGTCAGCTTCCAGAAAGCAGCCTGGAGTTGCTTCTATATAAATAATTTGAGTGTAAGGACATTTCTGGGCAGGCTATTTTCCTTGACATCCAGAGGTCCTTTATAATTTTTAGAAATATTATTTTAATAAAAAATATGATTACTTAAAATTGCAAGTTATCATTAGAGTGCCTGAGGATTTCCTGGAGCACAAATACTTTGTGATCCTTTAATTATGTTGACAGCCCCCATCCCAGCACACTAGGCAGTATATTCAGGGATCCGTCATAGTTCCAAGATGGCTCAGAGTAAGCACAGGAAAAGAGAAAACAAAGAAAGAACATGTATAAAGCGTCTAAGAGCATTTATGGCTTGAACAGAGCAATGGAAGACACTAAAATCACTTGGTCAGTGCAGTCCTTTGGAGTAAAGATTTGGACAGGACTAAATAGGGAATAAAAGACCATAGTTTGGGTCTTTGTTTTTGTTTTGCTTTGTTTTTGAGACAGAGTTTCACTCTGTTGCCCAGGCTAGAGTGCTGTGGCATCAGCCTAGCTCCTGGGCTCAAGCAATCCTTCTACCTCAGCCTCCCGAGTAGCTGGGACGACAGGCATGCACCCCCATGCCCAGCTAATTTTTATATATATATATATATTTTTTTAAGTTGGTCAATTAATTTCTATTTATAGTAGAGACGGGGTCTCGCTCTTGCTCAGGCTGGTTTCAAACTCCTGACCTTGAGCGTTCCGCCCGCCTCAGACTCCCAGAGTGCTAGGATTACAGGCGTGAGGCACCGCACCCGGCCCACAGTTTGGGTCTTTGGCTAAGCCATGTTTTAGCTGGGTGACCATATATAAAATTGTACAACCAACTCTGCATCTCAGTTTCAAGCTTGTAAAACGGAGATGTAAATCTTGTGAAATGATGACAGACAGTTCTCTGCTCCCCGCAGGGATTCTGTGAAGATGAGATAAGATAGAGTCTGCTAAGTCTCTCCCCTGATGAACTGTAAAGTGCTGTGCAACGTGAGAGAGCACCATGGGGAGAGAGGCAGGAACACACACAGAGCTTGTTTTGTGCTCTGATGACTGGCACCTGTTGCCACAAGGACTCAGCTGCCCTTCTTTCAGGGGACTTGGGTAAGGTCAGACACACAGTGACAATAGCTCTTTGTGAGCTGCCAACTGGGCCTGGATGTCCCTATCCATTGTGTTTATCTCTGAAATAGGGGACCGTCAGGCTCTCTGTTCTTCTAAATCTGTAGGAGAATCTTTCCCAATACCACAGCTACCTTCTCACCCTCCAAACAATGGATCTTTGGCTCTTTCAGCCCTCACTGATCTGTATTTACCCAATCCATTCTCAGTGCACCACTGCAGATGACAAAAGGTTGAATATTTTATGAAAAGTCTGTTTGGGGTAGTTCTAGCCAAAGACATCATGGATAAATCTTAAACGGATATAAAAGATTAGTGCAGGCAGCATCATGTAACAGCAGTTATTTATTGAGAGCTTACCTCTAAGTGCTAAGTGCTCACAACTATCCTACCCTATGAGTTGGGCACTGTTGTTATCCTCAGCTTACAGATGAGGAAACTGAGGCACAGTTTTATGGGAAGAGCTCAGGACCAGGAGTCTTGGAACCTCAGGGTTCCACAATTATCACTCGCAAGGCCTCAGTTTCCTTATCAGCCAAATGACAGTGGGGATTATCTTCCTTCAGTCTCTGACATCTTTTCCAGCATTAACATCCTGTGAGTCTTTATCTGATTCTGAGTGAGTTAAACAGCCTTTCTGAAACTCTTTCCTTGTCTATAAAATGGGGAGAATCATCACCACCTGTCTGATCTTCCCCACAGGGCTACTGTGACAGCGCCCTGTGAAGAGGGAATTGTGCTGAGGGGCTCAGTGTTGTCTCTCAGGCCCCTGAGCCCATAGGAAATGATGGGTACCTGTGATAAGCAGGAATCAGGCACTCCCTTACAGCTTCCCCCATTTGAGGGGAATGTGGGATCTTTGAACATGAGGAAGCCTTGGGGATCACCTTGTTGAATACTTTCCATTTGGTAGAAGAGACAACTGGTGCCACCAAGGGCAGTGCCTTCCCCGTAGACACTTACAGGACAAGGCAAGAGCTGGAGCTGCAGCCCTGGCTCCCTGATTCCGGGAATTCTGGTCTTTTGGGAACACTGCTAAGCTTCTTACCTTCCAGACACTGACCCAGTGTGAAATTTGATTCTCCAACAGGACACCACAGTCGGGGCAATGCCCTGGCTGTGAACTTGCAGAAGGCTGAGGGGGGCCACTCCCCATTCTTTCCCATTTTAGGGACCCACCGAACACCTGTTATGCTATGTGAAAGAAAGCACAGTGGGAGTCCCACACCTGCACTGGGACCCTTCTCTGAGCTTCTTGGATTTAGCGGGAGCCCCTGTTCAAGCTGGGTTCTCTCCTAGGAGGCAGCCTGTTTCCTCAATTGTGACTCTCCAAATGTGGCTCTGTAGGTGAGCCCAGGTCAATGGCACAGCGGAGGGAGGAGGAGTGCTGGCCAGGGATCTAGGGACAAGGTGTGCCAAGGACCCAGCAGCACTGGTGGCAGAACTGAGCTGGAAGCCAGCCCTGATTCACCACCAGAAGGCTTCCACCTGCCCCTGGTGGTTTCTCCACTCATCTAGTCCCACTTGAGTGCCATGAGTCAAGGCCAGTGGAGGGCATTTGAGGAGTGGGGAGGGTGAGGGAAGAGATAGTAAAAGACCTGACTTTTGTCTAGACTGTCGACTTTGGTAATCTGAACTGAACATTGCCTGGAGATGAACCAGAACGTGAGAGTCAGAGCAGGATGTTGGCACTGGTTAGACTGGCTTGTCTAGAATAATAAAGAATCATAATCCTGGCTTCCGAGATGCTTTAGAGTTCATATGTTCCTTTTCTGGATTTGTTAAAACCCAGATCCATGGACTTCTGGTGTCAAGTAGCTACAGAAATTATATGCAAAACATTACGTGTATGTGTGCAAGGGAATTTCTCTAGAGAGACAATCTATAGGTTTTTATCAGATTCACAGAAAAGAAAATAGTAACAACTCCTGAATTAAAGGAATTGTCTAAGCAAAAAAGAAAAATGATCTTAGAATGTTTTATTAATAGAAAGATCACTTTGACAATAGTTCAAAGAAGAATGAAATTCTATCAGTTTTGTTATTGGAAAATGGGCTTCATGGCAAGGCAAGTATATAAATATTTAAGATTTGACAACTATTTAGTAAAGGAATACACTTTTCTTTCTTCCCTCCCTCCCTTTTCTTCCTTCCTTCCTTCCTTCCTTCCTTCCTTCCTTCCTTCCTTCCTTCCTTCCTTCCTTCCTTCCTTCCTTCCTTCCTTCTGTCTGTCTCACTATGTTGCCCAGGCTGGTTTTGAACTCCTGGGCTCAAGCAGTCCTCCCACTTCAGCCTCCCTTGGGTGGGATTACAGGCATGTGTAACAGTACTGGCTTAGGAACATAGTTTTTTATGCATCATCTCACTGACCCTCTCAAAGGTGACAGCCCAGAGAAGCTAAACGGCTTGTCCAGGTCACAACCGTTTCTAGTGATCAGTTTTCAGATCTCCTGACACCTCTTTAGTGCTCTTTCAACTTCAACGCTGAGATCCAGGCTCTCTCTCCTCCCCTGGGCTGTAGCTGGCCCTCCTTTTCCTGATTGTGAAGCTGAATCAACAATTCTTTCACATCAGGAGATACCAAGACATAACTGCCACAGCCAGAGTCTTTTGTTGAGGAGTCTGTTACGCACTTGAGTTAAAGGAGACACTGGGCCATGGCCTAAAGTGCCCAGCATGGCGGTGGCAGCTTCCTATTGAGCAATTCTCTCACATGCACATGGAGAGAGGCTGCATGTGGCCCTGAGATGGAGGTGGCATCATATGTGTGCTCCGGAGTGGGTACCTGGGAAGGCCTGCAGAGCCTACATCCTACATCCTGTCTCAGCTCACACAGCTACTGGTGCTGCCTGGGAACTGCACAGGTTTCCCAACTCCCAGGCCACAGAACTTCCCCTCCTACCAACAACACCACTGGAGCATCCTCCCCAGACTACTTGAGCAATCCCGACAGTTGGAGGATTAACCCCTGCTCTCAACTTCCACACAAGCCCTCTACTGTCAGTGTCATTTGAGGAAAGTGTGAATGATCTTTGAGATGGAGCAATATCCCCAATGGGGAAAAAAAAAAGTCAAAATGAGATTATGATTTAAGCTGAACCTATTCAGTTTTATGAGTAAAAGTGTCTTTCATTCCTAAAACAGTATTTTAGAGTAGACAAGCTATATTCACATGCTGAAAAAACATCTGTGGAGTGGAGTGTGCCTGTGTGCCGAGCACAGTGCCACGTGATTGGAATTCGGCAGTGAAAAAGGCATTCACAGTCCCTGTCTGTGTGGATTCACAGCCTCAAGACTGAAGCCCAGAGGACAAATGTCTGGCCCAAGGTCACAAAGTTGCTGGTAAAGATGGGGCATCCTCAGCATGTGGATCACGCTCATATTGCTTCCTCTTCAATACTGGTCAGGCTGAGGCAGGCAGGGTCAAAGCCTCCAGATTGTCTGTCTCCTTGTGTATTTCCCAGGCCAGAGAAAACCATTCCCATGGAATATGGGGATCACGTTTGGGAGATGAGACTGGTTTGGCTAGGAATGGCATATCCTCCCTCAGGCACTGGCTGGGTGCTGGGGTCAGGCTGGGGATAAGAATGACCTGCCTGATTCCCATGAGAATGGTTGTGTCCCCACTCAGGTGTTTCATCCTGGTGAAGGAGTGAACCCCTGAGCCCCTGGTGGATTTTAGCAGCTCCCTGGGAAGCCGCCCGGCCTTGCTGGCTGGTGGGGCTTCTCTGCCCCTGCCGAGTTGCCACTGCCCAGCCCATGCAGTGCCCGAGGCGCCAGGTAAAGGACTGCAGAGTGAGCAACAGTGCCTGCAGTGTCACTCTGAGGCCCAAATATGTGCAACTGCCGCAATGCATGCTGTCCCCAACTTCATTAAGATGATGTTTTAAATTTCTGTATTTCTCTTTAGACTTTGAGATCCCAGCAGATGGCATATGTGCTCTACATACCCTTAGAACCCTAGTGCTTAGACCTCAGCAGTGATTAAATATTACCTGCCTTAATGGGAGGGAGGATGTGTATACTCCTCATATCCCAATCACAGGGACATAACTCCCCAAGACGAAGGAGCCATTTCAGATCCATGGTACACTGAGACATATTACGTGACTCAACTACACCAGATGGTGCAGATGCTAAGATGAATATGTCATATTTCCCATACTCTGTGCCTGGAGAGGCAGGTCTTCACATGAATGTATTATTATATGTCAAGATGGAAGCAGTTGGCTGGGTGTGGTGGCTCACACCTGTAATGCTAGCACTTTGGGAGGCTGAGGCAGGAGGATCATTTGAGCTCAGGAGTTCGAGACCAGCCTGAGCAAGAGCAAGACCCCTGTCTCTACTAAAAATAGCCATCTCATAGTGGAATGGTGACGGTTACTTTAGTAACATATTATATATATTGAATGTTGTCCTTGAAGAGCAGATAATTACTGGTGGAGGGGGGTGAGCACGGGAAAGGGTATTCAAATCCAAACTACCTGTGCTTAAAGCAATTCCTTTGGTTCAAAGTGTCTGAAAATCAAGCCATCCTTGGAGCTGTCCTTGGTGCTGATCCCGCGAGGCTTAACACTTGTTGTCTTGGGAAGGCCCGCCAGGCTTTTTGCCCTGTCATTCTGCTGGAGTTTGAACTGTTGTCTCCATCTCAGCCAGAAGACTTGGCTGTAGCAAGTGTGCCAGCTCCTGAGTCCCATCAACTGCCCAACCCCACCACCCCTGCCTATCACTTTAGCCCGTATTGCTGATGAAAGGCTGACTCAGAACCGTTATGGTTGATGGGACTTCCCAGCACCCACACTCCTGGCTCTGCAAAGGTAGGACAGGGCAACTTGATGGATTTGTCCATGTGCTCCAGCTGCCTGAGAGCAGTGCCAGTCTCCCATTCTAAACTTATGCAGAGAAGACTCACACCACTCCCACTCCCACAAAAGCCCAGGACGGCTCTGAGCCTGCTTCAGATCTCTATAGCATATCATATTTGTAACTTGTTCCTCTTCTAATTTCAAAAGAGAACAATTTGTAAATGTGTACAATATGAGGAAAAAGCAAACCTTGGGGGGTGGGGAAACCAATTTTCTGGTGTGCACACGTTATCCCCAGAACATGTTAACGAAGGAAGGAATTCAAAATTAAAAATCCCTAGAGGAGAACTGAAGCATTCTCAATCATTCCTGCAACCAAACCATAGTTAATGTCCTATTTTATTCTCTCTCTTTTTTTTTTTTAACCCTCAGAGATACTTAAGTTTCCCTTATTTTTGTTCCTGTCTTTTAATCATAGTATTTTCCAGGGAACAGGATTATATCCCTTGACAATTAAAAAAACAAGTATTATTTTTAAATGCACATTTTTATTGCACATTTCTTTTTCACTTTTTGTTAGCATTGCACATTTTTAATATGCATGACATTTTACAGAAATAGGATATATATACACAATAATATCAATAAACAAATCTGTTACAGATGTGTGCTCACATTTTCTGAGAGGGGCGTTACAAAGGGGAAGGAGTCTGCATCTCAACATTCAGCACCGAGACAGGCCCTTCTGGGGCTTTGTTCGTGCTCTGCGACAACCACGTGCAGTGCTGCTCTGGGCCTGCTATATATGGAGAATGGAGGCCAGAACCCATGCACCCCACCTGGCCTCACTTTCCTGCTGTCCTCTGTGAAATGGAGAAGAGAATAATGGTCCCTAATCTGCTACTTAGCAGCTGTGGCCCTTGGGGAAGTCCCTTCCCTACTCTGAGCCCTCCACCTCCCCGAGGCTCTGAGCCGCAGAGACAGGCTGGCACTCAGGAGATGTGGAAAGCTCTGCACAGTGAGGCAGGCAGGCAGGCTGGGGGTGCCCATCAGCACCTGCCCTCGCTGTGCCGGCCTGTTTTCCGAACTGCCATGATATCTTTCACAGCCCAGGTGAGTGGGGGACACCAGGACTGCGCAGGAGCTCCTGGTTAGAGCCCGGCTCCACCTTTTGGTGGCAGCATGGCCTT
>CAUYRT010091081.1:0-18435 GCA_963574885.1 Lepilemur ruficaudatus | reverse complement strand
GTTCAAGCAATCCTTCTGCCTCAGCCTCCCAAGTGGCTGGGACTACAGGCATGTGCCACCATGCCCGGCTAATTTTTTCTATATATTTTTAGTTGGTCAATTAATTTCTTTCTATTTATAGTAGAGACGGGGTCTCGCTCTTGCTCAGGCTGGTTTTGAACTCCTGACCTTGAGCGATCCACCCGCCTCGGCCTCCCAGAGTGCTACGATTACAGGCTTGAGCCACCGTGCCCAGCCTAGACATTCTGATTTTAATGTGCCACAGGGAAGATTTTTTTGCAACATATCTGCCTGGGGATTATTGAGCCTTCAGAATCTGAATGTCTAAATTTCTTGCTAGACTTGGAAAATTTTCATCTATTATTTTATTAAATATATTTTATAATTCTTTCTTTGCCCTAGAAGATACTAATAACTTATAAATTCAATCATTTTTTTTTTGTTGTCCCAAATATCATAAAGGCATTGCTCACTCTTTTTTATTCTCTTTGTTTTTGTCTGACTGTCAAAAGATCTGTCTTCAAGTTCTGAGATTCTTTCTTCTGCCTGATCTAGTCTATTGTTGAAGACTTCAAATGCATTTTGTATTTCTTTTAACGAATTCTTTAGTTTTATAATTTCCATTTGGTTCTGTTTTAAAATTTTCATTTATATCCTGAATTATTTTTCCAATTTCTCTTTATCATTTTTCAGGATTCTCTTATATCTTACTGAGCTTCTTTAACATCAATATTTTGAATTCTTGATCTGGGATTTGAAAATTTCTTTTTGATTGAGATATATTTCTGGAGAATTATAGTTTGGCAAATTTTCCTTTGGAGGTGCCATGTGTCCTTGCCTTTTCATATTTCCTGTGTCCTTATGTTGATATATGTGCATCTGGTGTAATAGTTGCTTCTCCCTATTTTTGAATTTACTTTCATGGGGAAGACTTTTCCTGAAGTTGTATCTGTGGTGTTGAGTGGGTAGGGTACTTAGGCTTTCATTCTGGGTGGATGCAGTAGTGTAGCCTTTGTATTATTCCTTAGTCCTACTGCTGCTGGGTACCAGGACAGTGTGCAGTCTGCCAGAGGCTAGTTTTGAAAATGACCCCCTGCTGTAGCTGCTTAGGTCTTGGAAAATGTGTTTGACCCAGCACAACCCCTTCCCCAACTGAGCACTTCCATCCCACTGTCTCCTGGCAGGTTCCTATGTTAGTTTCAGGGGTTGGGAGGGATGAGTGGTCCTCTGGCAGCAGGGATGTGGCCTCTGGAAGTCTCTTATTTACCACTTCCCTGGGTTGGGAAGTCACTCTCAGGTTCCAGGTGATTCCATCCAGAGAGGCTGCCTCTCCTTCTCCTTTGGTGTCCACTGTTACTTCTCTGTTGAATTCCAGTGTTCTCTCTTGGATAATGTGTTCAAAGTGTGACTGTCTATACATTATACTCCTTCTGTGTGGAGGAGGCAGGCATGAAATACTTCCAGTTAGTCGTCTTGAACCTCCCTCCAGTCTAAGTCTCATGTTGACATTGTTTATAGCCACTAGGCTAAATGTGCAAATTACTGTTCAAATATCATTCTGATGTAGCCTGTTTTCTTATGTCTTCAAAAGTGAGCAAAATTCTTTTAAAATAAAAATTTACCCCAGGCTTGCAGGTGATTTGAGTTTTTATGCCATTGTCTATAATTCATTCGTTGATAAATATTTTTGAGTAATAACTGCGTGCCAGGCTGTTCTGGGAGCCCAGAATACAATAGTGATCAACATGATGACCCTGGTCCTCATGGAGCTTACATTAGAACAGAGAGACAAAAAATTAACAATAACTATAATAAATAAATAGTGTAGTATATTAGTAGATGATAAGTGGTACAGGGAAAAAATAGAGCAAGGTAGGGGAAATTTGGAATGGGAAGTGTAGTTGTCATTGAGAGTGACATCTGGTACTTGAAGAAGGTTAGGAATTTAGCCAGGCCATTATCCAAGGGAATAGGCACCCAAAATCCACAGGTTGGAGAAGTCTCCAGTGGGGCTGGAGCAGGGTGAGGGGGGGGGGAGCCAGGTGGTAGCCCATTGGGAGGACTTTGTTTTCCTCATGGAGTGAAATGCAGTGTTTGAACACAGGATCAACATGATCTAACTTGCTGCTTTTTAAAAAAAAAACAGTACATTTTAGATTTTAAAAGGATCAGAGGATCAACCTGTCTGCTGTGTTGAGAGGGCACCACAAGGACACGAAACGTAAAGCAGAGAGACAAGTTAGGAGGTGATTATCCCAATGAGAGATGCTGGTGGCTCAGATGGACATTGTAATAGTAATTGTGATCACAGTGGTTAGAGTCTGGGTATATTCTGAAGGAATAATCAACACTGATTCCTGGCAGATTTATGTTGGATGTGAGAGGAGATAAGCAAATGCATCTGTTTCATCTATTATGAGCAAAAGCATTATACTTTTTAACTTAAAACCTTGTACACTTTTGCTTGCTCAAAGTATTCTTTCTATTGAGTTGCACATAATGAAGCTGCATGTGAAGTAAATGAAAGCTTTATTAGCATATTTTGCAAAAGTTTCACATGGTGATTCTTGGGGAGAGAAGTCTCTATGATTGAGTCTTAGAAAACTGGGGGAGCTGCCTGCCGTGTCCCTTTGCTCTGAGCTTTAGGAGAGTAGCTACATGGTAGATGCTGTCAGTTTATTTCATCTCCATCAATCAAAGTTGAAGTGGCATTTACTGATTTCATTAAGTGAGATTCTGCGGGTTTTGACCTTGGATTTCCAAACTTGTGACTTCTTATTCCTCCTTGCAATCTTTGCCAGCCTGTCGTGGAGGAGAATTTCATCTTACTGTCAAGAGAAAATTACTTCCAGTTCTTTCAGATGTCAGAATCCTGTCATTTCTGCAGGTGGGGCCCATTGTGACTCAGGATATGAGGTGAGGCTTTGGATTTTTATTGTCACTTTCTTTTCTTTGAACTATCTGTGTGCACACCTCCCCTCCCCGCTCTACCTCTTCATGCACCTGCGTCGCAGTGGGTATTGTTTCCTAATTGCTTTGATGCCGAGGATGAGCTGGTTCACCCTCTTAGGTTCTACTTGTCAAGAAGATAATCTCACAACAAAACTTTTTCTATCCATAAAGATTTTGTTCAACATTCTCATAAGTGATGGAACACCTGAAATACCTATTTAAAATAAATAAATAATATTGATTGATTGATTCATTGATTGGTTGATAAAAGAGTGGGCCTCTTTTTCTTAGGGAACTCTCTAGAGACTACTAAAAAATTGATTGGTTAAGGGAGAGAAGTTTAATGTCCACCTCAGATCTGAGTAAATATAAGTTTATCTCTTAACTCGTTTGTAGTATCTCTATATTTAACCTTTTGTTTCTAATAAATATGGTACGTTGTGTCTCCTTAGGAAACGAAGAAGATCTTTCTTGCATACTTCAAGGAAGGGCTATTTATTTTAGCCTGTATTAGTTATTTGAGGCACTTTACATTTGTTAAAATTTTATAGGTATCAGGATGGAAAATAAAGCTATTCTCTTTCATTAGAGGCAATGTTATCTCTTATCCCTGCATCTGAGTGTGGCACTCCCTCACACAAAATGCTGTTCTTGGAAGAAATCCACATCGCCTTTCATGCCTACCATATCTCTGCAGCTCTGCCACTACCATGACTGGATATAGCATTTAGCAGAAATAAGAAACACACGGAGCCAACACGAGCTTTTCTGAGATGTCAGATGCTTTTACATCACTCCTAGATTAAAGCAAGAAATAAACAGTCTGCTAATTCAACTTACTATATTTTTGAGAACCATTAGACCACTTCTCAAATAAGACTAGTTATATCTTAGTTGTGACATTCTTCAAAGAGAGAATCCAGGTTTGTGTCTACCCTGGGGAGACACAACTCTGCCACTAACTGGCAGTGTGACCTCAGAAGGGCAATTAATCATTGGAGAAGCACACAGTTTTTTAGCAGTTAAAGGATATTTAAAAGTTTCTAAAGATATTGTTAGTCGTGTGTCACTTAAACAGTGATACCTTCTGGGAAATGTGTCATTAGGCAATTTTGTTGTGCGAACACCATAGAGTGTATTCACACAAACCTACATGGTATAATCTACTATACACCTAGGCTGTATGAGATAGCCTGTTGTTCCTATGCTTGCTACAAATCTGTACAACATGTTGCTATACTGAGTACTGTAGGCAATGGGAACGCAATGGCTACAACATCACGAGGCAATAGGAATTTTCCAGCTCCATTATAATCTTATGGGACCACCATGTATGGAGTTGGCCATTGAAACATCATTATGCAGTGCTTGACTGTACAAGATTCTATTGTATTTACCTATGGCAATCCAACCTTATCAGATAAAAATAGTATCATACAGGGAGTATTATACAATACATTGGTCTAAGATCTTCCCTGTTATTAACCTTTGGTCTTGCCTCCCAGATTGTAATGACTGCTCAGAGATTTGTGTCTCTTTTTCCCTGCCAAGACTCACAGGAGTGGCCAGGATGCTCTGTGAACTTGTGCATTACAATGTCACAGTGACCAAAGTCATTGGCTGTGCAAAAAATATACTGTACAAGAATAACAATCCTATATTTAGAAAAAAAAATAACTTCAGCCAAAGCTTTAAATTTCTTGACCTTTATATTCAAAATGTTGGAAAAACATTGTGATGTCCAGAAAAATAAATTACATTCATCCAGAAAAAGAAGTAAACATAATAACAATTGTGTCCTTATTAAAAAGCAAAAAGTAGAAAAGAAATTGCTGATTAAAGAAAAGATAATGAAAACAAAGTTCATTATTACCAGAATATCAAGGAAGACAGTCCCTTGAGGAAGGAGAGGAGACTCATAATATAACTGCAATTTCCCCAAATTAGATGGTGAAACTATGGGGGGATAAAGCTTCAAATTATGGTTTTCAGAAACTCTGTAGTTTCAAGATGGGAACATACCAAGTGTGGTCTCAGTGCTTACAATTTCTATCTAAAGGCAAGTCTCGCTAGTGGTTCTTTTATGGGCATGACTAGAGTCGTCACTTTTTCTTCTAAATATTATGCCCCGAGCCAGAGTTGTGCTGGAGCTAAATGTGCTAATTCAAGACAGCAGACTATGTTCATATGTTCCCAACTCCCTGTTCAATGAGTCACATTGGTGGCTTGAAGTCAGCCAAGGTAGGAGCATTTACACAATGGAAATTGGCAAACACTCAAACCAGACCTCCCCACCAGAGCCCATTGTGAAAGTTTTACCTGCATACCACTGCCCTGATCCCATAAACCTTGACCCATCTACCACTGCTCACTCCATCTGCCCACACGGCCTGAGTGATGCTGCTTTCACAGTGAATGACACTATACTTCCTTTCAGATCCCCAGCCATGGTCCCTGCTACCCTTGCTACAGTAGTTCCCATATTATAAATACAGTGAAAATAGTTAGATAAAGGAACTGGTATTGGGAAGAAATTACAAATAGATAATAGTAACAGAGTGATTGCGTTTCACTAATAGGTATATTATAAAAGCTCAGTAAACGTAAACAAACTGAATTGAATAGCTTTCCCCATTTGGTTTGGTCAATGTAGATTTCTTAAGGGCATGAGAAACAATCAAAGGTGTCCCATTCTATTAAATAGCATCAATGTTTCAAAGAGTTCAACTTATCTTCAGGAAAATTATTTTACTGTACAGCAGAAACATACTTGTAAGGTAGAATATGGTAGGTTTTATAATCTTCATCATATAAAATTTCAGAGAAAGCATAGCAAGAATAAATCATTTGCTAAAATCACACAGTGAGCTCATTTAAATTATAACTAAAATCATCGCTTTGTAATATTTTATAAATGTCATCATTTCAATATAACATTCTAGAGTAAGAAAATATGATCTCCATATAACAAGTACTGGCATTTTGAAAATGTAGTAAATTTATGTTTTTCTCTTCTGAATGTACCATTTTCAAATAAACAAACGCCATTTTGAGACAAAAGTGAACATGATTGAAAACTTAAATTTAAGCATCGCTATCCACGTGGAAAACAGTGACTACCTGAAAACATAATCCCAAGATAGTCTTAGGATTTTCCATTATGACACACTTTCCTGTAACAATGCTTTTCATTTGTGTATTTTTTAAAACCTGACATAATAACCTCTATAGTTTCGTTCCCATTTTATTTTCACAATATTACTTGGTAGCAGTGAGTAACATTCCATTTAACAAACTATTCCCATTTAATTACAGCGTAGAGAGTTTGTCAGTTGCTCAAAGTCACAGAGAGCTTCGTTAATTGGCTTCTGATATGTCTTTGTTTTTCCTGTGTTGTCATTGCATGGAAGGACAAAAATAATTCTGATATGGATTTTAAAAATTCTAATTATAATCTTAAACTTTATAGTAATTTATCTTGATATTTTGAAATGCAAACTTATTATTTATAGCATGTTAAAAAATTTTGGACTTAATAACTACCATTGAGTGGTTATTAATTGGCAGATATTGTGCTAAGCACTTTATATACCTAGCCTCATTCAACACTCACAGGGATATTATAATTACCCAGTTTATATAAATGAACTGAAACTTAAAAATGATAAAGAATTTTCTCAAGATTATGTAGAGAAAGGCAGAGGTTTGAAACATGTCACTTATTCTATATCCCTTGAGTTGCATTAGTGTGATAATATTGCTTCACCGACTATTTGATGGCTGCCCTACTCAATCCTCTTAGGAGGATTTTTTTTTCCTTAAATTAGTTTAAATGCATTTTACTTTGCAATCAAATATTCTTAAGACAATTCATATTTCACAGTTATTAATTTTAATGATCTTCCTTTATTCATGGCTCCCATCATTTATATATTCATTCAATATTTATAAAAAAGGCAATGGCCACTCAGTGTTAAGTTACTTGGCTCTAAAGTTAGACTATCTGAACCTAAATTCTAACTCTCCACTCACTTGCTGTGATGTGTTATATAAGTTACTTATACTCTTCTTGTATCATTTTCCTCCTCCGAAAAATGGGGATAAAATTGCAACTCCCACTGGTTTTTGTATGGTGATTGAATAAGTGTATACGTACAAGGTACTCAGAATAGTGCCTCTCATACAGTGTTAGTTCTTACTTACAATTAGTATATGTATCACCCACATACAAACAGATAATGTTCAATTACTCAGAAACTGTATTTAAGGAGTTAAACTCTGCTCTTAAACTTTTATTCACAAACCCATGCTTCATAAGTCATGGGGAAAAGGAAAGATCTAGCTTTCTAGTTTGCTGTTAATTTGGAAAACAATGTTACATAGTGAAGAGTTTGTTAGATTGAATATTAGTTCTTCAGTGAAAATTTAATTAGCATCTCTATGAGCTTCCATTTCCTATTTTATAAAATGGGACTATTAATATCTAGCTCACAGAATTGCCTACAGGACTCCTTCTCAACCTTTACAAGTTAGAAGGAGTGTGGCAAATAATCCCATGTGAGTAGCTCACTGGCGGGAGGAGGCAAGGCTGCCTCGACCTCAGGCCCCGCTGGCTCTCACCATCTTGACCCACCTGAAAGCCATTCCCAGAACCCCGTAGAGAAGCTGTGGCCTGCAGAGTCACATATGGTGTCCACAGATGCCAGAGTGCCTGGCAAACAGAAGACACCATGTTAGTTCCACGTTGTTAGCTCAAATTAATGAGACTCTACTATATCTGATGAAAACTCATGAATACTACAGAGCCTAAATGGTGTCTGCATGTGTCATTTTTGTCACTGGGTTTCATTCTAGCTTGACTATTTCACTCCTTACCATTCACCTCTTATTTCCTGTGAGCTAGGAAATCCATTTATCAAGTGTTGGAAATTATGCCACAAATGTTAGCAATGCTAAGAGAGGAGCACTCTCTTTAGGAAAATAGCGGGAATTATAAGAAACAAAGAAAACCGTTTTGTTATTTCCCATCATCATTCAGAAATGCCACTTTGGAGCTGGTTCTTCTCTTGTGCACTGTACAATGAACTCCATGCATTTTCTGGACACTTTCATAGTGAAAAGACGTTCAGACATTTTGTTCTCCAAATCAGACTCCTTTTAGTAATTAAAAGCACATCTTGTCCGATGTACCAGTCTCATCCATGAATGCGATTAAGAGGCAAAGATCTCCTCATCCACACCTTGGCTCCGCTCCAGCACAAAGCCTACAGTGGAAATGGGCTGTTGTTGCCTCTTCTCTTTTGACTCATCCTGATACTGGCATGTTCTTCTTTCTCAAAGCCCTTACAAAGGTTCTGTGGAGGCATCTCCCCTGACTCCCATGACTAAGAAAAGAACTTCAGTTTCCAGCTGACTGTTTATGACTCCTCTCTCAGCCCCTGTGCATCTCATCTAATTTTGACCACCTCTGGCATCTTTCTCATGAGGTCTTTCTACCCCTCCACATGACCCTTCCGCCCAAGGTCTAAGACCATACCTCCATTTGTCTCAAATCTGGCCCATAAGTGCACAGGAAACACATGCCTTTGAACTGCAGGCAGTGGCAGAGCAGTTTCTTTCCAAAACATAATCCCAACTCTGCTATGAACAGTGACTTTGGACAGCTTCTCACAATTGGGGTTTCTAAGGTTAAGCCATCAGTTCACTTTGTCTTTCAGATGCAGGAGCATGGCAAGTTCTTTTGGTGGTCAAAGGAAGCCGTCTCCACAGTCTGGAGGTGAACAAACAGCCCTATTCCTTGACTGTGGCTTGGGGCTGAAAAGAGGGTGGGCACAGAGCACTGAGCCCTCCACAGAGCCTCACCAGCCTTCAGCTATCCCAGCCACTTCAATCTCAAACCTTTTGTACTTTCAGTGAGTGCCTAAGTGTTACACAATAGGTTTTTGAATCCCTCTTTGGGTGTTCTGCATGGCTGGTCTTACTTGTACCTTACTGGAGAATGTGAGACTGGTTATGGGCTATAATCTTGAGTATACTGCTATAACACATCTGAATTATTGGCTATGTTTTAAATAATTTAATTGTCTAGATATGTGGCTTCATACAGGTGAAGTATAACTGTCTTAAAATCAGGAAAACTTCTTTTTAAAAAATTATGATTCATGCAAAAACTCTCCTAAGGGCCGATACTATAATTTTGGATACATTTATCAATAGATTAAATAATCAAGCCAGCAGAGCTTTAAATTATCTTAAAGAACATAATTACATTTTAGATGATGTGAAATTGGAAATAATGTTTGCAATTTTATATGCGAGACCAGAATTCAAGGCAACTGTGATAGAATATTAGAAGGCAGATAAATAATTATCCCTGGTACTCTAGTCTTGGGAGTTTTGCCAGGTTCCAACTGATTATGTGGCAACCAGGACATCCTGGTGCCTTGGTTGCCAAGCAACCATTCTCCTCCCATTTTTTGTTCTTCCAAGGGTGCAGAATACAATGTCAATTGGGATTGAAGTTGACAGATAAGAAAGTAATTTCATTACATCAGCCAGGACTGGTTTGACATGGACACAGTCTGAGCTTTATGTCAGACAAATCCAAATTCAAATATTGACCTTGGAAAAGATAATTAACCTCTCTGACTTTGCTTTTAAATGGAATGTTATGTTTCAATCACATGTTAAAATCCTTTCAACAGAACAGTCCTACTCACAGCCCACTGCTCAGGAAGGCAGCACTTTCTATGGAGATTGTCACTCATTTTCCAGAGGTCATTTAGCATGTACTCCTCAAGGAACCCAACCGAGAGTTTGCCAACAATCCAGGGCGGTGTTCTGGTTCCCTCTGCTGAAGGAAGGTGATGGCTGTTAGCCAACTAATTGATTGGTTTTTTCATTCAAAACATAGTTACAGAGTGCTTCTTGTATGTTCTATAAATTGTGTCAGGCACTAGGGAGTCAATAGTGAAGGTGACAACTACCACTGCCCTCGTGAAGCTTACAGTTGAATGGGGGTGATAGACAATACAGGAGTAAACATAAGATAAACAAGATTTTTACAGGCTGTGATTATTGCTATGAGGGAAGCAAATGGAGGAGGAAGGTGGTTAGAGAGAAAATAATGAGAGGAGACCTAAATTAGGTAGCAAGGTTAGAGAAGGCCTCTTGAAGAAGGGACGTTTAAGCTGAGATCCCAAGGGGCCAACCAAGAGGGGCCCTGAGGTGGGAAAGGGAAGAGAGTGGAAGGTCAGAAGGCTGAGAATGGGGGCTGAGTAGCAAGGAGGAGAGCGAGGCAGTGAGAGGCTAGCAAGTGGGAAGGGTCCCGAACAGGCAGGGCTCCTGGGCTGTGCTTAGGCAGTTGGATTGCACTCGAGGTGTTCTCTTTGGAAACCAGACTTGGAGCACACACAGAGGACTGGCCATTCAGAAACAAAAGGAGGATTTAAAAGCCATGCAGAGAGAAACAAAGACACTATATGGGACAGGCTCTGTAGGGCCTAGGGGAGCGACTGGGAGAGAAGTGAGTGATCTCTGGAGTGGTCATAGATCTGACGGCCTTCTAGTTATTGTTCCAGCCTCTTTTTTCCTTCACTGGAGTATTTTTCTGGTTTTGCTTTCAGAAATAAGTAAGTAACCCCAACATAGTACTACAGCAACCCCAAGATAATACTACAGCAAAGAGTAAGTGAAATAATGCTGATTAACTCCTACCACAGGGATGGGCATATATGGGACACTATGGTAGCTGCTGTTACTCACTTTATCATTGCAAATTGTTATGATTATCATGTATCATGTCTCTAATGAGCCCATTTTACTGCTGTTATGTTTATATATCAAAAAGGAGGGATGAGAATTACAGGGAATCTGGACTGTGACTAAGGTGACAAAGTAATTACAAGTAACCGGATTATTGCAGTTTTTCATAATGCTACCTTTAGTTTGTCTCCACAGAGGACATAAAATACTGAAATGTCTTTAAATTACATCAAAATAAATTCTATATAAATTAGTATGCTTCTTAACACACAATTAATACATGTAGCACTTGCCCCTGTTGAAAGATAAAAAGATAAAAGATAAAAGATAAAGATAAAAAGATAAAAAATAGCACTTTCCCCCGTAGAAAGTTGCCGCATATCCAATTGACTGCTATACACAAGATTAACTTTAAATACTCAATCATTTGTTTTATGCACTTAAGTAAACATTGACCAATAAAATAAAGTTGTTTTTTTTTAAATAAAACTACTGCCCATAGAAGACGCTAAGGTTTTTGTCATTAATTGTACATGATTCACTGAAGAGAATTTTGCTTTGGAATCAACAGAATGGTTCCAAGACCACCTGCCACCATGTGACCTTATGCCATTTATTTAACTTCTCTCAGCTCCTATTTTCACCTTCGTAAGATGAATTACATTCTATTTCTTTCCTTTCTGCAGAAGATTGCTATGAAAATCAGATGACAAAATAGAAGTTAAAGTAGTTGATAAGAAATAGTAGCATAATTTATCATTAAAACCAGCAACATGAGTTTTTTATTGGTCAATTTTCACTCTGAACTATTTTTGTCTTTCTTTCTGTTTTATGCTTTATTCTCATAGAAATGCTTTAGAATTTTAATGTTTGTCTACTCTGTTGTTCCCAGAATGTTGGGGATCGCAGATCAAATGTCTTCACCTTTCAGGGATTTAATCTCCTTCATAGAAGGACCTCTCATGGTGTGTATCTCCTCATGGGCTCCCTGTACATTTCCCTCCCACTATATTTAGCTTCTAGAAATTAGAGGTGACCTCTAGAAGCTAAGAGTGACATTTAGTAGCTGATAACCAGCAAGAAGCCAGTGCCCTCAGTCCATATGACTGTAAGGAATTAGTACTTTGAGAGTGTACGTACTATGTACACTGGGGAGTTTCAAAGGGAGAAGTTTAAAAGGAGAGAGATCTGGGCTGTGAGAAAGATTTGGTAGTCTTATGTAAACAGAAAATAGTGCCAGGGCAGTGAGTGAAAGCATCCAAAAAAGAGTATCTAGTGTGAGAGAAGCAGAGAACCTACAACACAAGAGAAAATATAACAATACTTCAAGGACAAAAATGAATTGGGGAAAGAGAAATGCAGGAAGGAGAAAGAAAAAGGTGTGTTATCACTAAAGCCAAGGGAAGAGATTGCTTTGCAAAACACAGAATGCTGTTAAAAGGTCATGAAAGAGAATGACTCAAAAGTGACCATTGGATTTTGTGACTGTGCAGGCCATTTGCAGTGGATGGCAGGGGCTGAAGCCAGGTGTTTACAATGAGTGGTTTGGGTGTGGATGAACAGAGGCATCGAGTGGAGGCCAAGGGCTATAGGAAAGGTCTGTTGTGCACGTTGACCTGGAAATGAGTTAAGTGGAGCTGCAGAGAAGACTCAGGGGAAGGATTGAGAGGGAAGGGGAGGAGTGGGACCATGGATCAAAGGCTAAAGCATGAGGCAGAATTAAGACGTGCCTTAAGGGTCTTATATATTGGGCAGAGTGTGGAAAAAAGCAATAAGACAGAGAGCGTATGGCTGGCTATGGCTCAGAGTTCTGAGTCTCAAGAGTCCCATCTGTGGGTGCTCGGGCATCTCAGATTTATAAAGGCCTGGTCTGGATACCTTCCTGTGTTGGTGAAGAGCAAACCGGGGGAAATCCTGCAGTATGCTATTCTTCCAAAAGGAACCTATGCGGAACACTGTGGGATTGTGCTAAGAACCTAGGCTGTCAGCTAACAGTGAGAAGCACATGCATACAAACTGGGCTCCCTTCATTTCTCAATCAGACTATAAATTCCTTAAAAGCAGCATCACTGAACCTCAGCACAGTGTTGGGAACACACAGCAGGTGCCCAAGAAATAAGTGTAAAAATACAGGCATACCTTGTTTTATTGCACTTTGCTTTACTGTGTTTTGCAGATTTTGCATTTTTAACAGATTGAAGGTTTGTGTTAACTCTGCATCAGACTAATCTATTGGCATCATTTTTCATAGCATATGCTCACTTTGTGTCTCTGTGTCACATTTAAATAATTCTTGCTGTATTTCAAACTCTTTCATTATTATTATATCTGTTTTAGTGATCTGTAATCAGTGATCTTTGATGTTACTATTATAATTGTTTGGGGGTACCACAAACTGTGCCCTTGTAAGACAGCACATTTAATTCACAAATGTTGGGTATGTTGTGACTCCACCAACTGGCCATTTCACCAGCTCCCTCCCTCTCCTTGGGCCTATCTATTCTCTGAGAAACAATAATATTTAAATTAGGCCAATTCATAACCCTACGATAGCCTCTGGGTGTTCAAGTTAAGGAAGAATTTCACGTATCTCACTTTACATCAAAACCTGGAAATGACAAAGCTTAGTGAAGAAGGCATGTGGAAAGCCAAGATAGGCCCAAAGCTAGGATTCTTGTACCAAACAGCCAAACTGTGAATGCAAAGGAAAAAGTCTTGAAGGAAATTAAAAGTGCTGCACTAGTGAACACACACATGATAAGAAAGCAAAACAGCCTCATTGCTGCTATGAAGAAAGTTTTAGGGGTCTGAATCTAAGATCCAACTAGCCACAACACTCCCTTAAGCAAAACCTAGCAAAACCTGATCCAGAGTAAAACCCTAACTCTCTTCAATTCCATGAAGACTAAGAGAGGTGAAGAAGTTGCCGAAGAAAAGTTGGAAACTAGCAGAAGTTAGTTCATGAGGATTAGTGAAAGAAGCCATGACATACAAGTGCAAGGTGAAGCAGCAACTGCTGTTGGAGAAGCTGCAGCAAGTTACCCAGAAGATCTAGCTAGCTAAGATCATTGATGAAAATGGCTACATTAAATGACAGATTTTCAACGTAGACAAAATAGCCTTAGATTGAAGATGCTATCTAGGACTTTCATAGCTAGAGAGGAGAAGTCAATGCCTGGCTTCAAAGCTTTAATACTACAAAGGACAGGCTGACTCTAGTGTCAGGGGCTAATGCAACTGGTGACTTTAAATTGAAACCAAAGCTCACTTACCATCCTGAAAATCCTGGGGCATTTCTTTAAGAATTATACTCAATCTACACTGCCAGTGCTCTGTAAATAAAATAAAAAAGCCTGGATGACAGCACATCTCTTTACAACATAGTTTAGTGAATATTTTAAGCCCACTGTTGAGAACGTCTGCTCATAAATATTCATTTCAAAATATTACTGCTAATGGACAATGTATCTAGTCACTCAAGAGCTCTGCTGAAGATGCACAAGGAGATTCATGTTGTTTTTTTCATGCCTGCTAATACAACATCCATTCTGCAGCCCAAGGACTGAGAAGTAATTTTGACTTTCAAGCCTTATTATTTAAGAAATACATTCTGCAAGGTTATAGCTGCTATAGGTAGTGATTCCTCTGATGGATCTGCACATAGTAAATTGAAAATCTTCTGGAAAGGATTCACAATTCTAGATACCATTAAGAACATTTGTGATTCATGGGAGGAGGTCAAAATACCAACATTAATAGGAGTTTGTAAGAAGTTGATTCCAACCCATGTACATGAATTTCAGTGGTTCAAAACTTCAGTAGAAGAAATAACTGCAGACATGGTGAAGATAGCAAAGGAACTATTAATATTAATAGAATTAGAAGTGGAGCCTGAAGATGTGACTGAATTGCTGCAATGTCATACTAAATCTTGAATGGATGAGGAGTTGCTTCATATGAATGAGCAAAAAAACATGGTTTCATGAGATGGAATCTTCTCCTGGTGAAGATGCTGTGAACATTGTTGAAATGACAACAAATCACTTAAGATAGTCCATAAACTCAGTTGATACAGAATCAAGATTTGAGAGGACTGACTAATTTTGAAAGAAGTTCTAAAAGGGGTAAAAGGCTAGCAAATAGCATCGCATGCCACAGAGAGATCTTTTGGGAAAGGAAGAGTCAATCAATGTAGCAAACTTCATTGTCTTATTTTATTAATAAAAACTTGCCACAGCCACCCTAACCTTCAGTAATCACAATACTGATCAGTCAGCAGCCAACAACATGGAGGCAAGACTTTCCACCAGCAAAAAGATTACAATGCTGAAGGCTCAGATGATCATTGGCAGTTTTTAGAAATGAAGTATTTTTAAATTAAGGTATGCTCAATGGTTTTTGCTAGACATAATACTATTGTACACTTAATAGACTACAATATAAGTAAATATAACTTCTATATGCAGTGAGAAATCAAAATATTTGTGTGACTGTCTTCATTGCTATGTTTACTTTATTGTGATGGTCTGTAAACAAAGCCATAGTATCTCTGAGGTATGGCTGTATGTATGACATGAGTGAATGAATGGCCTAGGCCCTAAAGAAAAGAGTAACAATAGGCAATTAATTAAATACACTCAAAAATCTTAATTAATTATTGTTTAAAATGTTCTTATAATGCCAGGACAAAAAGTACTATGAAAATGATAGCTATTATTGTTATAAAATCTACAGGCTTTTTCCATAAACACATTATCCAGTCTCTTCCCCTTAATGCCTTAATTTTCTTTGTTAAAATATTTATTTTTTCAATGTTATTTTAAACTTATTTATAATCAGCAAAACTATGAGAGTTTATCAGTGTTTGTAAAAAGAAAGAAGTGCCTACAAACCATGCTTCTATCATTAACTCTTTGACCTTGTGAAAAGGGAATTCTCATGACAAATTAGCATGCATGTCATTTGGAGGAGGCAGATAAAACTGTGCAGACTGCTTTAGCGAGTATTGTGCACAGAGTCCATTCGCTTCTAGAAAAGGATGGATTTTCCTCAGCGCACCCAGGTAAAGAATATTTTTCAAACTTTGGTAACTTTATCCTTTCTTATGACATAGAGCCTATTTACTACAAAAGGATCTTAGCCTCATCTTAACACCCCCCCCCACCAGAGTTAACTGGTTAATCACAAGCATGACGAAATGTATTGCATGTATAGATCTTTTTCAAATTCTCTAGACAATTGCATACTTTAACACCTATGTTTTAAATTTAAAATGATTTCTATTTTTACTCATTTCCAAAGCAACCCAAGCTAACCAAAATAAATATAGGAGAGTAGTAACTGAATGAAAGAAAAGTGCATATCACCCTACTTACCTGGTGATCAAACACCAGGAGCACCTTTGTGTATATGTTTTATAACTCCCTCTGTTTTACTTGTTAATTTATGTTTACATATTTCATATTTTAATCAATTTTTAATTTTTAAACATTTTTTCATCATCTATTTTTACTATAACGTATCCCAAATAGACAAATTATTTTACATTATTTTTAGTAATGACACATCTTTACACATAACACATGCACACAATATATATCAGAATTTTATTTGATCCATCCTTATTTCTTGATATAGAACTGGTTTTCCACTTTTCATCCTTGTAAATAATGCCCAACATCCTTAGCTAAATCCTGCACATATTTCTTACTGTTTCCTTAGGATAAGAAACCAGAACTTACTAACCAAGACTTTATACATTTTTAGGCATGTGGTATCATTGCTAGGTTGTACTCCAAAAATGTAAAAATTTATGCTCCCACCTATACCGTATGACATAGCCATATTTTGAAGCTAAACCAAGGAGATGGTATCATGCAAAGGGTAAAAATAAATCCAAATGGAATTATTTAGTAATTTTCATGAAGGATAAGAGGAAAAGAGTGGTAGGAGTTTAACTTTTGACTTAGTTTGGAGGATGTTTGGTTACAGTGTGGCTTGACTCAGAAACACAAATTGCCACAAAGGATCTTTAGCTGGCTATTAAACTGCAGAGTGCAGGCAGGAAATGACACAGCACACCAGGCTATTGTTTATTTAACACAGTCAGGCAAGACGTACTGAGCAGCTATTATCTGCTCAGTGCTCAGAGAGGCATGATAGCAAGCAGGCAAAATGTAGGTGTGTTTCTCGTCCTCAGGAAGAAAGATAATTACAACTGAAAAGTTCCACAGCTACACAAGGAAATATTTGAAAAGTAGGAATTGAGTTGTACAAATCAGTATAAGTTATAGCAGTTAGGGGAGAAAAGAAAACTTTGGTTTGCTTAATTAGGAATTTATGAGAAAAAATAGTGTGTAGTTTGAAGGGGATATTAACGAACAGGTAGGATGGAAATAAGAAGAAAAATAATATAATCTGAACAATCAGAAAATGAAAACGAGCCTGTCACAACTAATTTCCACGAGAGCCCTCTGACAGAAATGGACAGGTTCTATTGGAAAAGTGTGGGAGGTAATGTGGAAAGCTTTGTTAGGACTAGAGTGTTGGATCCTAGGATACGAAAACTTAACTTACAAATTCAAGTAAGTCATTTGAAAGTTTCTGTGCAGGGAAATAAAATGGGAAAATCATCTTCCATCTGTTCATGCAAACATGCATAATTAATATTTATGGAAAATCTGCTAGTAACTAACTAAACATTAGGTAAGAGAAATATATTCTTTTTTAAAGGCTTTGTACTAGAAAAGCTTACACTTTAGGCAAAATTAAGCACTGAGATATTAACTTATATTTTGTTTTCACTGCTGAAGACAAATTAGGATGAATGCTCCTATTGGGAAGCCCTTTCTTCTTGCCTTATTGCTCTCATATTAAGGAGTTGGGGCTATAAAAACATTTCTGGTTTCCTTCCCCACTGAGGACTTACATAGCTCACTGTCTAAATCCATTCCTGCTGCTATAGCAAAATACCTTAGACTGGGTAATTTATAAAAAAAACAGGTATTTATTTTCTCGTAGTTCTGGAGGCTGGGAAGTCCAAGAAGGTGCCAGTAGATTCAGTGTCTGGTGAGGGCTGATGTCTCAGCTTCAAAGATGTTGCCTCTTGCTGTATCCTCTCATGGTGGAAGGGGCAAAAAAGAGACTAGGGAGTTCCCTTCAAACTCTGTTATAAGAGCACCAATCCATTCATGAGGGCAAAGCCCTCACAATTTAATTACTTCCCTAAAGGCTCCTCCTGTTAATAGCATCACCTTGGAGGTTAAGTTCCAGCACATGGATTTTGGAGGGCACATACATTCAAACCATAGCACTCAAAATGGGAGAAAAAGTAATTAACCTGCAGGGTGGGATCAGCGTCCCTTCTAGGCACTGTCTTTTGAAACCAGCCTGTCCCATCCTCTATTCACTCATACTCTGACCTTCTTTCTCTAAGGGGGCTCTATCCCTGCTGAGGAGACCTGAAGTTGTCCAGTATGCTGGTTACTAAGGATAAGTTTATCTAATTCCCAGGAGGTGAAGTATTTATAAGCCCATTGGTTCATGCATCTAAAACCACACTTTCCAATCATCTTTATCAGTTTTAAGGGTAACTACATAATTTATCACCCAAAATAGGAGCCTCTAAAGTATAAAAAAAGGTACAAATAAAAGTTATGTCAGAATAATACAAAATAAACCAGGATGTTCCAGGAAAACTGACTTGTATGGGCATTCCAC
>CAUYRT010091080.1:0-37946 GCA_963574885.1 Lepilemur ruficaudatus | reverse complement strand
TTGCAGTAATAGAGCAATTCTTTTTTTGTTTTGTTTTGGTTTTTTTTTGAGGCAGAGTCTCGCTTTGTTGCCCGGGCTAGAGTGTCGTGGCATCAGCCTAGCTCCTGTCTCACCTCCCAAGTAGATGGGACTATAGGCATGAGCCACCATGCCTGGCTAATTTTTTCTATATATTTTTAGTTGGCCAATTAATTTCTTTCTACTTTTAGTAGAGACGGGGTCTCGCTCTTGCTCAGGCTGGTTTTGAACTCCTGACCTTGAGCAATCCACCCGCCTCAGCACTCGCTAGGATTACAGGCATAAGCCACCGCGCCCAGCCAACAGAGCAATTCTAATAGTAATAGTTACTAGGTAAGAAAAGACTGGAAGGGATGCAAGGGAGTGGATACCTGGGGAAGAATACCCAGAAAGAGGAAGAACTAGAAGATTCTAAGACAAGCACAGGATGGGTACGTTTGAGGAGGAGTTGATACACCCTAATTCCCTAGTAATGGTTATCTTTTTCCTGCTGTCAGACTCTCCACATAAGGATGTCTCTCTATCCTCTGATTCTTAGCAATCAAAATTCTATTTGGGACTTATTCTGCCTCTTTTTCCACACATTAGGCTCCTAAGATTAGACCTTTGGTCCACAGCTATTCAAAGAAATCTGGTTCATGCTTAGTCTGACCTATATTCAAGAATTCTATGGGTAAATTACACTGGTCTCAATTGAGTTCTGAGGGACTACAGGGAGGAGAGGGAGAATCCAAACAGAACCGGAATTCTCTAGAAACAGACTTGTAACTGTAGAGAGCGCGTCAAGTTCAAGCAGAATAGCCTATGACGGTGTCTCTCAAACCTGACGTGCATCTCAACCACCTGGGGGTTGTTAACATGCAGGTTCTGACCGGGTAGGCGTTGGCTGGGCGCTGAGATGCTGCACCTCGGCGAGCTCCCAGGTGACGCTGGCTCTGCTGTCCAAGCAGCAGTCTTGAGAAGACAAGGCCCTCGAGTCTGCAGTGCCCGGAATACATGAGGCTACTAAGCACGACACCCAACTTCCTGAAGTACCAGTTTGACAGCTGGTATCTCTGACATTTCACTTTGACATTCTCATGTTTTTTGCTTTGTTTTCTTTTTAATTGTGAAGGTACATCCTCATTCTTCCAAACACATGTTTTGGCTTATGATTATCTTTCAAACTATTTTTAGAGCAATTTTTGTGAAACCACGGATAAGTCAAACATTCGTGTCATTTCTGGATATGAGTTGCGCCATGAAACCGTGCGGTGCAGTTACTCCCTGTATCTCCCCTGCCACCCTCTGAAAGAAAAGGTACGTTATTTCCTTTTTTAGAACCTTACTTTAGGGGCTACTCAACATATATTCTAGGAAAAATGCCAAACAAAATAGCTGTGGTTTAAAGAAAAATTTTTTTAATAAGATTGGTTTTACCAAAGTTAACAAACCTTTATTGAGGGCTCAGAACTCATTTTTATATCTACATGTAATCATCAATTTAATTTTCATAATCATATAACCAGTATGTAAAATACAAATTTAAATCTCAACAACTATTCTTACATGAATTCAGGGCATTTATAAATTTTACATAAAATATACACAAAAACAAAGCATTTCACCTACTAAATGCTGTCATAAGGCCAGGAAAACAGAAATTAGGAACTATGAAGTCGGGACTGTTAAGAATTTCTCTTCACATGCAAAAGGCGAAAAGTGAGCTTTTTGCTATTTTGCAACCCCCTCAAAAAACCCATAATCCTCTTCCAAAAAAGAACATTTTCAAAATACGAATGGCGCAGCTTGACGTATATACTAGGTAGTATAAGGAAAGGCAATGATTCCAAGTAAAAACATTGAGATATCTGATTCCAAGTGAAAAAGACTTCATTTAACTTTAGCTGTATCAGGACAACAAAGCAGCCCCTCTGTCGCCACTGACTGTGAAACATTAACGTAATGTAGTGCCCACGTTTTCTTTCAGGCTTTTCAAAGGGCAAGTCAGACCCACAGTATTTGCTATTGAGTGCGCAAGAAAACAGAGTTGCAAAATGATTAGGAAGGTTAAGATAATAACATCTCCCTTTTTATTTGAACATTAATTTTCCAAGTTTTGGAGATACTACGAATTTAACGTCCATAAATATACAGTATTTAAGTGTTGGGGGTACCAGCACACTATCAGCAATCTTGGATTTAATAGCTATAATCAAGCAACTGATTTCTAATGCACACAGCATAGTCTGATAGCATATGTAAAAGAAGATGGCCTGAACTCTGCCCTCAAATGCACAAAAAGAATTTTCTGTACACCACCTCAGAAACAGTCTTTGGCCTTGCTGTTAGTAACAGAGCTGTTAGTTTACTGTGAAGCAAAATAAGCCTTCAAGTGTCCCTTACTTGATCTTAGAAGGTCAAATTCTCTGTCCAATAGTTCCTCTTCTGTTAACTTGGAGAAATTATCTTCTCCGAAAGGATTCCACCCTGACATATCAGGTGGATTACTGATGTTCTTCTGATTTGTAAAATTTGCAATAGCCTCTTTATCAGCAACTGACCTATAGTAATAATTGAGAAAGGAAAAAGAAGAAAAAAATTAGAATAAAAATGGACAGTGCCCTAGAGCTCATACTTTATAAATGCTTAGAAAACCAGATCACCATCATTTTATCACGGTGGAGATGGCAGATAAGGGCATGGGCTACACTAGCTCCATAATCACCTACAGAAAGGTACGTTAGCTGTGTACCCTTGAGCAAGTTCCTTAACTTCCCTGTGCCTCAGCTTCCTCATCTGTAAGGAATGACAGCATCTACCTTATGGGGTGTAAAGGAAAGAAAACAGTGTCTAGCAAAAAATAAGCAGTCAATAAATATTAGCTATTATTATCACAGTATACAAGCTTCAAAGTGAAAATCAGTTACCGTATCAAACAGTGTGACTCCAAAATTACCACTGAATACAGTGTCCTGGTTGTGTCGAGACACCACAGCAATTTTCCTTTGACAAAGGCATTCGCTACACATAGCCACCAACACAAGACGGACTGCTAGGGCTGCTTTGTGAATTAGCTCTGGCAGGGTGGGGACCTGTAGCCTCAGGACCACATGTGGACTTCTGGATCCTTGGGTGCAGCCTTTTGACTGAATCCAAATTTTACAGAACAAATCCTTTTAATAAAGGATTTTAGTATCTTAACAAAAAATACAATTCAGTTTAGACCCATTCTGGGGATGCATCAACTGCCGAGGTCTAAACCTGCTTCCATGTGAGAGTCCCATCTCTAATTCCAAAACTACCTTCAAGGACTATCAGAGTCCTTTAAGATACAGAGGAGAGAAGGTAAAACCCAAAGGGAGACGGGCATTCCCCCGTCCTGTGTCAATGATCCCTTTAAGAGCTTTCCGATTTCCTGTCTAAATCACCCTCCTCCCATTCCGGAAATGAATTCATGGGTTCTTCTTGGCAGCCTCTACTCAACGGGATATCACCTTAACCTACCGTTTAAACAGCTGCTGAAATATGTCTACAAGTTCCCTGACACTCCTCCCTCAAAGGGTGAACCTGCTCTGGGTACTTTGCACATGGCTGGACCCAGGGACTCAATTCTAACACATGACCGTGGCAGAGGCACCAGCACAAGACCTCTGGGACCGGGCCACAAAAAGACATTTCAATTCCTCCTCGCTCTCTCTGGGATCACTTGTTGTGGGAGAAACCAGAATTAATGATTCCTTAAGGGTTCATAACAGTTTCTGCCTTGCCAAAGAGAAACCTCAGGCAGCCTTCTAGAGACATCCATGCGGCAGGGGAATGCGGCTCCTGCCCAAAGCCCCGCGAGTGGCCCGACTTGCACACAGACCCCTGGCACCAGCCACGCAGCCAGAAGACCACGGACACGGCCACCCAGCTCAGCCACTCCCGAGTCCTTGACCCAGAGAGAGTGCGTAAGACCATAAATGTCTGTCTTTGTCTCAAAGCACTACGTTTGGGATAATTTATCAGGCAGCAACAGACAACTATTATAATACAGCAGGGCAATTATAGATCATAAGAAGACAATACACGCATAGAGGCCATTTATTTTAACTATTATTGGAATACAACACAATAATACTCTATAATACACATACTAAAGATAAATAAACACAGAAGAATATAAATTTTAGCAGAAAACTAGTGGGAAAGAAAAGGAAAAAAAATCATTCTAACTAAGACAGTGACTCTTTCCTTCTGACTAAGGAACTATTTGGTTTCTTATCTTCTACTCAAATTGCCCTTATACACTAAGACGTTTAACTCCAATTCTCATCGTATTCTAACTTAATCATAAGCAGGAACATTCGCTTACAGAGCTCTTTAAAAATCGTTACAGAGAACATTTACTCAAGATGCCATCTGATACTAAGCAGGTACAATAATATCCACGCAACAGCACTGAGGCGGAAAGTGCGGATGCAGCCAAGGTCCCACGGGAGTTCTGCATCCCTGACCTTCAGCGGCCAAGTACGTAACCATTTCTGCCATTGCTCCTCGGCCTTTTGGCTGAGACCAAGTGTCGTGTCTGTTCTTATCAGTTTAACTGTTTCTACCACATCCCTAAACACGTAACTTCACAGGACTGGAGTCAAACAAGTCTTACACACTTTCATGGAAGTCCAACTCATTATTTCCTAGCCTGGGGTATACAAGATGATTTTAATGATAAACTAATTTTTTAATTTTAATAGTTGCACAGAAAATGGGAAAAAGTACTTATCCAACATATCAAACCTGTGATTTCTTGAACAGATACAGACGAGAACAAAGCAGGCAGTGCCACAGCAACTCATGTGAGTACAGGTATCAGCACCTCGCATGCCTGTGTGTGCCTCAAGTCTTTGGATATCCAACTCTCTACAACTCATCAGAAACTTAGACAGTGTATATGCTACGGAACACTAGTATGAATTCTCTCATACAGGACTTCTAAGTCATCATTCCATTCTCATCAGTGACATAACTTAGCTTTCAGAAGCTGACAGTCTTTTAGAATAAGAAGTATACATAAGTATATATGCTATGGTATTAAATTGAAGACTATTTAATACCTTTTGGATTTTCCAACTAAATACACTAGATTTAACTGATAATTTTTGCTGCTAGCCAGGTGTGGTTGGTGGCTCACACCTGTAAATCCTAGTACAACAGGAGGCCAAGGCAGGAGGATCGCTTGAGGCCACGAGTTCGAGACCAGCCTGGGCAACATAGTGAGATCCTGTCTCTACAAAACACAAAAAATTAGCCAGGCATGGTGGTGTTTGCCTGTAGTCCCAGCTACTGGGGAGGCTGGGGCAGTAGGATCACTTGAGCCCAGGAGTTTGAGGTTGCCGTGAGCTAGGCTGACACCATGGAACTCTAGCCCAGGTAACAGAGCAAGACCCTGTCTTTGGGAAAATAGAAAGAAAAGATAAAAGAAGGAAAAGAGAAAAGGGGGGTGGGGGGAGGGGCAAGGGAAAGGAGACAGAGAGGAAAGGGGAGAAGGGAGGGGAGGGGGGAAAGGAAAGAAAAATTGATGCTACTTAGCATCACAAGTAAAAAAACAAGTCAATCATCCAATTAATACAACAGCCTCATCAGTATCATAAACTATAATAACAATATTGAGCAGACAATCCTATTTTTAATGAGGAAAATTATTCCATTCTTATCACTGGGGGGCTTATTTTCATATATGTGCGTTTTGCAAATTTATTAGATTACTTCTTACACTTCATAGTTTATATTTTAATGGCTCTAATTTGTTTAAAATGTATATGTTTTACTTTTATTGTTTACAATAATGCTATCAATTTATTTTAACAAGTGCTATGTGGATAAAGTGAAAACTTGTAACCAGAGCAGGTCAATGGCAGGGTTTGGCAAGTGCTGATCTGGACCTTGAGACCACCCCTGACCATGGTGCGTTCTCCACTCAGACAAACTTGTCCTCATTCATGAACCCCAGTTTTTGCTTTAAAAAAGCACTTCGAAACATCAGTTCGTTTACCTCTGTCTCCCTCCTTCCTCACCCCCATCTCGGTTTCTCTCCATCTCTACCCCCCGCCCTGCACACACAGGCTGGGAGGTCTCAACAGCACGCCGCGCACCCCGGCCCGCCTCAGACGTGCGCAGCACACACGCCTGCTGCTGTGCCGTGTCTCCTGTCAACGCCTCCCACACTCGAAGATGCCTTTTCCAAGCCAATTTTCAAATCCTGAAATATCGTTGTACGAGAACTTCTTTAGTGGTCCATCTAGTCTAATAGTTACTTCCGCCTACGTATCTAAAAACACTAGGAGGTATTCATACCGATTCTTAATTACAAGATCTTGACGTACTTACCATTTCATATCAAAGTTTGAGAACAGTTGTATCAAAGTTCTTTCATTGCTGTAATGCTTCTGACATGAATTATCCATGAAAAATAACTCTACTAAGCAACACATCCGAATAGCCGAACACACTATTTGCCAACTACATTATGCTAACAGTAAGTTTGCTGTATCATATCATCTTTAAAAAGAACCATATAATCTACTTAAAAATATTTGCTCTACTTATGTTAAACTAAATTATACCACCTTTATGAGTAAACAGTCAAATTAATCAAAAGTAATAATACATAAGTAAAAAAAGTTAACTTGTCTACAAGAATTTTTTTTAATTACTGAAGTAGATTGTTAGGGTTTTGTTTTTACTTAAATTACCAAAAATGACTTTACATACAAGCCAATAATTTCCTTAGCCCTAAATACTGCTAGGTGTTGCTAAGCCTTTTCTGCAATTAGCAGTTGCCAGACTTAACTGACAGGAATGGAAGGATGGGGATGCAGGGACCAGAGAGAGGACCAGGAGACAAGAGCGGCTCTACAGACAGACTCCAAGGTAACTCCAGAGCCACTTAGTAACTCCATCCAACAGTCACATCCACTTCCACAGTAACTCCCTTTGCACCCACTGGGAAAATACTTGCCTACTGGCACTATAAGAGGAGTCCACCACGGTTCCAACCTGAGCTGGGAGTGAGGAAGGGTAGGAGAGCAAAGCCGGTGAGAACTCCTGCGGGGAGGTAAGATACCCAGGCGATGCCCGCTGCTGGGACTGCTGATGCTGAGCCAGCATCTGCTGCTGCAAGAAAGCCTGCTGATACTGCTGCGTCTGAAACAAAAGGGACACCATACAGAACAAGCTCAAGTCATCGAAGCACATGTCTACTTACTACGTTCTTTCCTTTCACATTGGTGACAAAATCAGAAACCTGAAAACCAATTATCAGAAGGAGCAGCTACACTACTAGAAAACCACAGCAAGATAAAATAAATCTATTTAAGAAGCTGTAAAACTAGGCTCACTTGGCCAGATTCAAAAATCCTCCTTTAAATATTTTCAGAAAAATAGAGTAGCTTAAAGTCACTAGTGTAGTGGTTGCTGCAAAAAGGTCAAATTACTCTCTGAAGCAAACGCACTTTCCCTGTGAGTCCCACTGTGCGTGCTCAGTGGGTACTGACGAATGGCAGGGACATGACGTGAGGTTATGGATGAGAGGTCACTTTCCCTACGCCATGGGGCAGGACAAGTGTGTCAATCCGTCAGTCACAACACACCACCTCCAGGGGCACAGTTCCAGGCAATCTGAAGCTGCTTAAGAGCTTTGATAAGACACAAGTCATTAACTTACTCGAACTGATTCTGACATACTAAATTCCGAATATTATTATTTATGCTGTGCATTCCAACACAATGGTGTACACTCAGAGAAATCTCCAGGAACTGTCTAACACTTACCATCGCAGGGTATGCTGATGCATAGGGCTGCGGCGGATACACAGCGTGCGTCAGGAACTGCCGCTGCGCTGCGTGCTGATACTGCAGTGACAAAAACAAACCCATCAGTGCCATGCATGCGTGCTCTGTGCCGGAGTCCCTTTTTTAAGTACTGACCTTACCGTAACAGTGACATGGGAAATAAGTCATCCAAACACGAACATAAAACAGCTATGGTCTGTAAGTGAGTATGACTTACATATGCTTATTGGAATTGGTTTCAAATTTACCAACAAAACTTAACAGGAATTCAACTAAAACCCATTTCGGCACAGTGGAAGTATGTTTAGAAGAAAGCTACCCCTGAGCACATTACCACCTTGTCCCAGCTGATCAAAGCCCCTGAAGTGACGTCTGACCAGGACTCCTCACGGTGCCCCTGCTGGCTCCTCCCCTGCCGTGGTGCCGTCCGACCACCCCACACACCCCGACCGCCCTCCACTCTGGGTCTGCGGCCCAAACCCAGAGCAGTGTGACGTGCGCAGGGCCGGCTCAGAAACAGTTCCGGAAATGACACAGGGATAAAGGTGACGGCAGCTGAATTTAACACAGTTCAGTGAAACTAGAAACGTGCAGGTTCCGATAAGGCAAAAGATACCAGAGAACTGAAGCTCACTTTTTCCTACGTCCCTTCCAACTCTAAATGCTGCCTCTCTCCCCGTGCCGACCCAGGCAAAAAAAAAAAAAAACAAATCTAAGAAAATTTTACTTCTGAAAAGCTTAATATCACCGGGTCCAACAACAACATTATTTGTCTGTGGACTCAAAATGCACCCTCCTCAAGCAAGTAACACCCATCATAAATCGCACTGCCAATTCATGAGTACCACGTGTCTCGATGGACACTCTTCCTCAGACGCATGAAGCTGCCTGTTTAACCAGGTATTCCTACGTCTCTCACTGAATGCAGATGAAATACACACTCTTTAATATTAGGAAATCAGGGAAAGTGTGTGCTTGAATCTAGAGTTCAAGAGGCCCATGACACAGAAAGGATGCACGGACGCTCAACGGCCGCATGCGTCGCACAGTAACACAACAAGAACTCACCCGCTGCGCGTGGGCGTCCTGAAGCGGCTGCTGCGGCGGGGCTGGGTGCGGGTGCTGCAGGTGCAGCTGCTGCAGCCTCCAGTCCCCCTGCTGCAGCTGCTGGAGGACCCGGTGCTGCGGCGGGGGCTGCTGAGGAGGCCCCTGACCCAGCAAAACTTCAGGGCCATTTCCAGGTCTGAGTGCCCCTAAAACAGGTTTGCAAAAACTTATATTAACATACTAATGATTTCAATAAAATGGCTAGATTTCAAACACTCATTTCAATCATCGTTTAAGGCATCTATATCTTTATTTTGTAACAGAAAAATTTCCATATGTGTATAGTGTAAGGGGAGTATTTACTGTAAGTACTCAGAAAATTTAATTTTGTCGTCGATAACTCTGAACACTTCAAGCTTCCTCTCTCTACGGAGACACCAGCCACGTCAGTTCGTCCCACCCTTCTCAAGTACATCGTGCGCTATCACGGGCACGTATCACTGCCAGTGTGATTTTCAGTCTAGAATGCCATTTTCCTCCTACTGAAATTTTTCTCATTCTTTGATGTTTAACCTCAACTCTCTCTTCCTCCCTCTTTCATCTAACACTTCCACTCAGTGTATTACATTTCAGTCTGTTCTGCACATGTTAATGGCTTACGTGGCCACTTCCTGACCAGGGCCCCTGCAGGAAAGAAAGGGTCTGTTACCTGTCAGAGTCCCAAAGAACCGTTTACGTAACAGATGCTCAATAAATGCTCACTGGAGTGAATCTATTAACAATGTCTCCTAAATGGATATTTACTTATAAGCTCCTTAAGTTTTACTCTAGGCAAATCCTGAACTTTTGAAATTAACTAAAAAGATACACACATCAGACTAGGCACGGTGGTTCATGCCTGTAATCCTGGCACTCTGCGAGGCCGAGGAGGGAGGATCACCTGAGCTCGGGAGTTCAAGATCAGCCTGAGCAAGAGCAAGACCCCATTTCTACTAAAAATAGAAAAAATTAGCCAGGCGTGGTGGCGTGCACCCGTAGTCCCAGCTACTCAAGAGGCTGAGGCAGGAGGATCACTTGAGCCCAGGGAGTTTGAGGTTGCTGCCACAGGGAGTTTGAGGTTGCTGTGAGCTAGGCTGACGCCAGGCATGCTAGCCTAAGGCAACAGACAGAGACCCGGTCACAAAAAAAAAAAAAAAAAAAAAGGACATCAAAAAAGAGGAAATATAATACACTAGTACACTATAATTTCTATATTCTCTTCCGATGGCTTATCCTAAATTCAAATGCAGCTGCTCAAGCCTAGAGAAAAAACTATGTGGCAGAAGAGAAGCATTCTTTTTTCATCAAGGTTAGTGTCTTCAAACCTCCTCTGGCCTAAGTATAACATATCTATGAACACAGTTTTATAACTATTTCTAAATCTTATAATTATAAAAATATGCATGTTCATTTTAATTTTCCTTGAAAATATTTTTAAAAATGTAAGGTGAAAATGAAAATCACAGTTCTATGATACAGATATAACCACCGTTAGCCTTTGTTTAAATGTTTCCTCTCCCTTTACTGAACTATTAAGGGCATGGGCTTGGCAGGGCTGTGTTACCTTTCAGTCTGTGGTTACCAAATTCTCCCGGGACAGGGACTTTAACAGGTGTTGCTGAACTTTGGATGGTCAGCACGCTGGGAGTGGTGGTAGTAGAGTTGGCCTTTGGTCTTTGTCTTGGTGCAATTGAGGTTTCTGTTGGTCCAATGGTATCTGTTATTCTATAATAAAAGAACAATTTCATTCCAAATACTGGGGTTATATCTGATTTACTACTTGCTCTACAAAGCACATAATTCAACAGATGCATTTTAATTATTATCAATCTCGCTAGTCCTCTTGGCTCCCTCGTAAGTCTCATTCTCAGGTATTAAATGTTTAATAAGACAGAAAAGCAGATAAAATAAAACTGACCACTGTCCTTAAGATAGTACGGTACCATTTACAGCCTGCCAGTAAAGCTGGCAGAAACAGTACAGTCCCCTGTTCTTAAGATGATAAAATGATACTGAAAGGAAACAAATAGAAAACTTCTCATGGTTTTAGACAACACTGAGAGACAACTCTGTGAATGAATAAGAGAAATAAAAATAAGAAACGACAAGAAATAATCTCTCCTAGCTTGGACTCAAGGCCTTTTAAAAAAAAAAACAAAACTGCCCTACGGCATGTAAAAAAAAAAAAAAAAAAAAAAGCCAAAACATTTAACAGGTGGAACCACTTGCTCACATTCAACTGCTTGAATCTTTAAGTTCTCTTTACTTAGAACACTGAATAGAAATTATACAAAACTTTTCCCATTAGGACTTAGCTTAGGCCTCAGATGTGGGTGGTTACATGGTAAGCACAGTTTTCAAATCAAGAGACAGTAAATATATTTGAGAAGACAAAGACATTTGCTTTTCTTTTTCAAAGAAAAGACAAGTAAAATACCACCTTTGCTTTCTATAAATTACAACAACTCAAATACTTTTTAACAGGGCCATATGTTCATTTTCCAACAGGATTTGCAACCAAATCTCTTTAGTAAGTGCCCTTACCACGTTTTCAAGTGATATAATCCTTATAACTTTTACATATATGACTTATCGAGCACACGTCTGATCATCTGCATCTACTTACAACTGCACAGACCCAGCCAGCTCTTCCCCGATATCTGTGTGTACCACAAGAGG
Organism: Lepilemur ruficaudatus; assembly: GCA_963574885.1. Classification (NCBI taxonomy): domain Eukaryota; kingdom Metazoa; phylum Chordata; class Mammalia; order Primates; family Lepilemuridae; genus Lepilemur; species Lepilemur ruficaudatus. Next base: position 26,351 of record CAUYRT010091080.1, on the reverse strand, counting down.
GAGCCCTATCAACAACTATTTTTCCAAAAGAAGTGACACTGAATCAAAAGATTAGAAAATCAGAGAGAAACACATCGTATATACGCTGTTTGTCGAAAATAACACTTATGCTTTAGATGAGACAGAAATGACACCATTCATGTGAAAATTGAAATAGGCAATAAAACTCATATACATACAATAAATTATATCTCATTTTAATGACAATCAAGAATTTATTGACTACAAATTATTGATACGGCATTAAAACCAATGCTGTACTGCAAAAGTTCAAGTAATCTGGGACAAATACTATATACAATCTTTCTGTTTCTCTCTTCTTTATTAGTGGGTAGTATAGGCCGGCCCTGACCTCAACTTGTTCCTGGCCTAAATTCCTCCTTCCCTTCACAGCACACATAAGCAGTAACAAAAGCTCTTAAAAGCACATTAAAGGTCTGCAGAGTTTGTTCAATCTAATGCCTCCTAATTTATTTTGCCAATGTACCAGCATCTACTGCACATTTACTGATACCCAGCAAAACAACGCACAACACCCTGTTTTCAAAGAATTTACAGTATTCTTACGGAGATACAGCACACAGTGAAAATAAACCAAGATAAAAGGCAATAAAAACAACCATTGCCAAGCTAGCGCTGTCAAGAGTTTCACAGAGGAGTAACTGTACCTTTAGCCTAATTCAGCTAGAGAAGGCTTCAGGTGGGAACTGGGGATTACAATTTTTAAAATAAATTTTATTGCATTGAACAGTGAAGAAGAAACGAGGCTGTGTGAAGGAATGGGAAGAAAACGCCTGGATATACCGGGCGCAATGGGGACAGTCACTACCACGCGCACGGTGCTGCCCAGCCTCATCGCACCACTGCACCAGTCCCAGCACTGTTTTCCCCGCTAACCTTCTTTTCTCTCCTCCTCACTGTCACCTCAACAATCTTCCTAAAACTCAGACTCTTTCTCCTGCTTAAAATCCATCAATGCTTCCATTTGCCATTCTCAATGTTCTGTCTTTAAGATATATGTCAGACAAATTTCACATGTTTAACAGTCCCAAGAGCAGATGCAACGTTTGGGGAGATGGAAGGAAACTTCTAATAAGTAAAGCAAAGAACCACAGACTGAAGGCAAGGCAGCTGGATCATACCCATAAAAGCTTTCTGAAAACATCTGAATAATGAAACTAGCTATTAAAAGATTTCTCACCCCCAAAATATGCCTTTTACAGGGAAAAATTTTAACTTAATTAAACTGGTACACAGAGTTTTAAAGTTTTCACTGATACTATTCATAAAGAATAAATTTATATACTGACCAATAAAGCACCAATGAACATTATTTTTCATATACATAATGTACAGATTTAACATACTATAAACACTTTAATTTTAACAGCACTATTTCATTGGCTTAAAATTTTATAGCTATTACTTATACCATGGTGAAAAGATACTTAAATTATCATTCTTGTCCAGCTGATTCCTGTTTCTTTAAAAAATCAGCACTTACCTTCTTAAAGATTTAATTATTGACAAATTATAAAAAACACAAATAATAATAAAATTCAACGGGCAGATCCTACAGTAATTCGCAATTACCACTCAACCACAACAGCAGATGCTAATGAAAGCTGTACCATGGATAAGACATGGTCATGCTGCATTCCTGAAGTTAGATATAACTTTACTCCTTCCTCTCTCTCTCTCTCTCAAGAGAACATTTTGAAATTCAACTGAATGAAGATATTTTTATAGTGATGCCATATTTGTTTAAAAACCAAGTCATTCACAAATATTTTCACAATTTACAAGTAACAGATCATTTGTAACACCTAATCACACCAAGTTCCAAACAGAATTTACAGGAAGGCTGAAGAGTCACTGGGTCTAATGGCCAAAGTCCAAATCTCTCAGCATGATACGTAAACAAAGTTGCTCATGACCAGCATGTATCCACCAATCTAGCCTCGGTTCCACCATGTCAGTGTGTGCCCCTTCTGCCCCAGCCCTGTCGCCTGAACTGCCTGCCTGCTGCAGGTTCAGTCCCCACCCTCCCAGTGACTGACTCTTCGTCATGCAGGCAGAGTTCAGCAACGCCACCCCCAGGACAAGCATTCCGTCTGTGTGCTCTTCTCCGCCCCATCCTTCCCTTCCTCCTGCACTCTCAGAACAGCCTGATCTCTGCCAGGTTACAATTGCTTACTTGCCCATTAGCATGTGAACTCCTTGGAAATAAAGACTGCTCCTGCTTCTATTATCTATATCCTGCACATAAAAGGTATGTGACAAATACATTTTTTATATTTTATGTCAAATAAAATACTTTGCAAAAATAAGATACAATATAAAAAAGCCATGAACAAGAAATCTCCCCAAATGCAATATTATACCTGCCTGATAGTCCAAGATACAGTCTTATTTATTAACTTTTAAGTTCAAAAAAAGCATGCGGGTGGGAGGGGATCAATCATTAACAGAGTCAGGTCGTGACCTATGTAATACATTTCAAACTTATTAATACAGTAAATAACTATGAAAAACAAGTTTTAAGGCATATGTCTTCACCAGTATGTTTGTTTGTTTATTTAAGAGACAGAGTCTTGCTCTGTCATTGAGGCTTGAATGTAGTGGCACCATCATAACTCACTGCAGCCTCGACCTCCTGGGCTCAAGTGATCCTCCTTCCTCAGCCTCCCAAGTAGCTAGGACTTGCTATGTTACCCAGGCTGGTCTCGACTCCTGGCCTCAAGCAATCCTCCTACCTTGACCTCCCAAGATGCTGGAATTACAGGCGTGAGCCACCACAACCAACCTCTTCACCAGTCTTAAAAAGTATTATAGTTAAAACCACTCATTATAAATTCTACACACTACATACACATTCTACATATTCTAGTTGCCTATAAGAGCTATATTTTTTCCTTAAATTTAAAAATTAGAATACTAGCTATAAACTCAAAACATAAAATTTCCTAAATTAGAGTTGCTATGTGATGAAAATAATGACAAGCCCCCCTGCCAAAAAGACTCACTGTAGCATCACCAGTTAAACAATCACTTCTTTATTGCTGAGAGTGAGCAGTTCAAGTGAGACCGACATCAAACCCTGTACCCAGTATTCTAAAGAGCTTATTTTGCACTTGCTGTCTAAACTATACCACACACAATAAGCAACACAACACAGGGCGGGGATATGAAGAGATTTAATCAATGACATTTGCTAGGATTAAAAAATGAGAACTATAACTTTTTGTTTTTAAATGCCTTTTCAGTTTTAGCATAGCTTTGCCTACCTGGCTTTTATTTGGCTTTTCCTAGCAGCTGCTTCACTAGCAGTCATCGGTTCAGGAAGAGCTGAAGGAATGGAAGAATTCTTGGAAGAGAAAAAATAAAATTTTTCACTTCAGTTTTTACTTTAATTTCAGAAAGCTTTTTTTAAACTATGAATATATTATTGAACTTAAAAAGTATTATGAGTTACTATCACTTTTTCACATGAGAATCACCCACATATATTTGCCAGATCTAAAATCTGCAGATATCACTGCGTGTTACACAAATGTCATTTTCGTGTTCATGTTCCACAGAAACCCTTAGAAAATAAGCAGAAAAACATCAATTGTGCCCATTGACAAATGAGTAAATCTTGGGTAAAAAGAAACATTATATTAAATCAATGACTATTTTGCGTTTTGGAAAAAGCAGCTAACACCAAGGATAAGAATAAAGCGTTTCTTTCTAAATACTACAGGCAATTTTCATGACACTGGCTGCAAGTCTAGAAAAGTAGGGTAGAAGGCCTTACTCATTTGTGTATGCCCAATGTTTGGCTCCTACGTACTCAGTAAGTATTTGCTGAATAACAAGCTTTAAATCCACAGTCAAATCTATTTTCATTACTAGAATGTTAGAACTGCAAAACTTTTCAGCTTCGACAGAGAAAACATTACATTAATGCAGTAAGGCCTTCAAAAAACAAACAAACAAAAAGTACCATTTTCCTTCTTTTTTTCTGAGTATTAAGTTATACAGAAAGGAAACCCTGTAGGAATAAGTCAGGCCAGAATGATCTTTACAAAGTTGAGAATGGCTTAAAATCAGTGACGATTCTAGCAACCTTCATTAAAATTAGCAGCGACCTGCCACACACGGTCCATCTGAAACAGTCAGTGTCCTGTGCAGGCCGTGGATGCCATTCAAAGCCCCTGAGTGATATCAGGTGTCAGCAACCAAGCACCTTCCATGGACTAGGCTCTGGGTTCTACATGTGATCCTTGTAATTACTACCCTCGTTCCACAGAAAAAGAAATAGACACCAACTCCCCAAAATATAAAATCTGTCACTGATAAAGATGGAACCGAACCCACGTCTCTCTGTTTACAATGCCTGTGCACTTCACACCGCAAGTTCCCACACTTTCTCAGTTAACAGAGTAGTTAGCATCTCAGTAATTTTTCACGGCACATCTACACACACACACAAAAAAAATCTGACTGTCCTATATATTAAATGGTAAGGCCCAAGTAACTTAAAACTAGTTTGTGCTACGTCAAAGAGCTGTCACTGTGTTTTCCCAGAAAATGCAAAATATCCTGCAGTGACCTCTGAACCTGCTATGGCACCCCAGGGTACCTCAGGGCACAGTTTGAGCACTGTGGGTTTGTACCAAAAACACAATCAAACATGCCACCAAACCACTCATCATGAAACAAGTAACTCTGAAAATATATATATCCACATATGAAAAAATGGATTTTAAATTCATATACTACATGAAAAACTACTTACATTGATGTTGGAGACTGGACAATCCTTTTTGGCGAATTTAAATGCAAAATACGACACTTGAAATATATCAGGTCTGCGCTCTGCATCTGGTTCGAGCATGAACCCTGCAGGAACAGATCAAATGTGAAGTTTTACACAACAGATTGCTTCTTGGGGATACATTACAAGGATAAAAAATGTATATTTTCTGTTCCCTTCTAAGACCAGTGATGATTCTAGCAAACTTTGTTAAATGTTTATAGAAAATGCAGTAATCACTATTAAAAAAAGAAAAAATACCTAAAAGCATTATCCCAAGCTAACAGATTAGCTACAGAATAGTTCTGCATCAGAAGTATGAATGACAAATATGATTATGCTCTTGAGAAGGTGGTATAAGAAAAAGTGAGTTTAGTAAGCACCGGGGAATTATTTAATAAAGTTCCAGGGCCATAGTGGAGGATCCTTCAAAAAAAATTCAAAATAATCTTACTATTATGTAAAATATTCCTATTAATTTTTAAATGATTCTGAATCATTGAGGAAAGGCTAAATTGTGTACATTAGAATTATTTAACAAAAAGCAGTAAAGACTGGTACTACAGTTTTCCAAAAACATGCTTTGTCCCATGCTGATGCTAACAATATTCACCAGTTCTGTACTTAAACATCTAACATGTAATTCACATCACGCTCAGAAGCACGAGCAGAGTTTTACTGCCCTGCTATGAACAGATTCTGCACCAACCTTACAGCACTGCTTGAAATGCCTGCTGACCTTTTCTGTAACCAGAATGACCACCGCCACTTGTCCATTTCTTGGCTGGTTGTTTTAACACAAGAAGACTAACATTCACACTCAATTCCATAACCGAAATATTCATATTCTAGTAAGACATCTCCATGTCTAACACTGCTTCATTAATTAACTCTAAGGTTTTACAAGGTTTAAATGATTTGTAAACCACTTCAAATGTAAAATTTATAGAATTAGATGATATTCTGAAATTTGCTAATAAAATAGAGAAGTCTAAATACATAAATAAGATAAAATTATAAATCAAAATGAATTAAATCTTTTCAAATTTAAGTTGTATTTTGAACAAAATGTACAATACATCCCCAACAATACAATAAACTATTTTGACTAAAAACACAGTTGTGTGGCAAGTGATACTGAGCACAAAACTTGAAAATTTATTTGGGAGATTCTGAGCTCATTTTAAAAAGTACAAAAATTCTGCCTATAACTTGATTTTATAGATTTATAATGTTACTATATGCCACTTATAAAATTGATTTTTAAAGTTTATGACCATTGTTAGATTGAAATAACTAAAAATATTTTAATTCTAATATTTACTATTTTTCAACTTCATTCCAGAAAAGATTTGAGAAGGTTTATTTTATGCCCCCAAATAAATCATATTTTATCTTGATACCAACAGATATTAAATGTTTTAAAAGTAACATCAGTACATAAAATAGGGATAAATTTAAATATACTTTTAACAATAAGTGCCTATTCATATAATTTTAAAAACCAAACAAATCTCAAGAAACCTATCAAAGGCACAAACTTACGAACCTATTTTTCTGTTCTAACAATTAAGTCTGTCTTTTAAAATCTAATGTCAACCGTAGCTAATTATTTCTATGAGAACTTGGAGGGACATATACAGAACTTTTTAAATAAATGAGGCAATCAGGACAAACAGAAGAGCAAGGGCCGAGGGGTGTGGGGAGCAGGGTAGCCAGGTCAGCAACACAACCGCACGCCCGTTACCCCCCCTCCCCCCCGCGGGACTCGGCTCTTCACCCCCAGCCGTCCCGCAAACAGGGCGATGCGACCCGCTGGCGCATCACGGCGTCCCCAACGCAGAGACACCGAGGTGTGGGAAGAGCCCGAGGAGGGGCGAGGTCCCTGCGCAGGTGGACAGGCCGGGGCCGCGCAGAGGGGCGAGGTCCCAGCGCAGGCGGACAGGTCGGGGCCGCGCAGGTAGAGGACGGGCCGGGTTTCTCGCGCTCCTCCAGTGCGGACTGACCGCGCGGCACCTGAGCACAGGTAAGAACCGTACGGGGTGGAGGACAGTACGGTGCGGTGCGAGAACACACTTCTTCAGTGGCCTGACTTAATCTACGAACAACCCTTTGAGAGAAGCAGGATGATTCTGCAGACAATCCCGTGTGGTTTCTTCTTTCACAGCAGTTAGGCAGCACTGAGGGAAATAAATTGATCTGAAGTTCTACGCTCTGACCAACACCAGTAAGGCGGGGGTGATTCTCTCTCTCCAGCTAAGCACGACGCCGCACAGCCGCTAAGGAGTAGGTAGCTGGGCTGGAGGCAAAACACAAGGACCTGGGGTCCCCCTGCCCATGTTCCCACGTGGGAATGCACCTGCTGGAGCCGGCTTGGTTTGTCTGACGGTGCCGACGACATTCATGTGACATAAAATCAATTCAGAAGGGCATGACCAGTATGTATTTTAACGAAATAGACTAGAAAATACTAGAGTGCATTAATGTGGTAAGTATAAGCAACGCTTCACGAAACTTGCCTCAGTTTACTCAGTGTGTTTGTATATCAGGTCATAACTAAAATGCTCCACCTATGATTTAGCTCTAAACTCAAAGTGTGAAAAGACTAATGACCATACCCAAAACCCATAGGTAGAATAACATGGCTACATTTTTACCTATGATTATTTTTAAATTTAATATTATAACAGCCATTAAGAAAAAGAAAAAAAATACATTAAAGCATCTTTAAGTATTTAATTTAAACAACATAATTTCTTGAACTCTTTAAAAGAATGGGTTAAAAAACATACCCTTGGATTACTAAATGATATAATCTGAAGTGCAGAGATATCAGATTTAATGTAGCCAAACACTGGGGCGTATCTATCAAGATGACTTCAATTTTTAAGTAATTTGTTCAAACCTGTTTTCTCTCATAATAATTAAACCTCAAGTGCATTGTTTTATTAACTCGTACTTCATGACAATAAAACCATATAATCTAAAAATATATAAATTCTTGGGGAGAAGAAATGGATTAGGAATGCATGGGCCCAGTTCATCTAAAAGTAATATCAAGTGATTATGTTTAAAAACAAAACAAAAAAAAGCAGAAAAGCCAGAATATACCCTTCTTTACTCAACTTAAAATCATCATGTGAATCATCACAAGACCATTACCATGGTCTCTGATTCTACTACAAATATAAAAGCAACTTTTTAAAAATTAGTCACAGAGAAATGAAAGGATATTTCTCTGCTCTTAGTTGTGTAACTCTTTCTATCGACACAAACACTAGTAATACCAGCTAAGAACACAGAACAGTCTCAACACTGGAGGCAGCATATGACTAAAGCACCCCAACCCTTCCTATGGATGCATCAACATATCCATCATGGCTATTTCATTTTCAGAAATTCTGAGTGTTATAAAATGGATGCAAACAGCATTAGTATTACCATTAATACTAAAAAGATATGTCTTTAGTGCTTTATCTTATATTAAAATGTGAAAACTATGTTGCATGAATAGACAACTGGCAATAAAAAGTTCAAAAACTGAACAAAACTAGGCAATTCCTGGTTTTCTGATTGCAGGAATTATTTATCAGCGATGTAAATCCCTTATTACGTATTGTAAACACAAAGATACCTAAGTGGGATGGCAGGAAACAGACAAGGCCACATGTCAGAATGTAAAGAATAAAACTACAAAGAAGCTAAATGTTTTCTAAAACATAGTATATTGTAGGTAAGCACGTTCTGGCTTTTAAAATCTCTATTAAGATTTTACTACTCAGTACAACATTTAAAAACTAAAGTCCATAAAACCCTTTGACAGGAAGTAAAACAATGGGATTGTTACAACTGCAGATTTCCTGGAATGTTTTGTAACCGTTATTTCTGCCTAGCTCTCAGAAATAAATTCAAAGACATTAAAACACAAATTTACACTAGCAAGGATAAAAACCAGAATCTGCACATTTACTGACAAAAGCACATGATGCACTATAAAGGATCAATTAACTGGTGTCCAGTCCGATGCTAAAATTATCAGTAGTATTTATCTTTTGTACCTTCCCGTTCCAAACAAACACATGTACACAGAGACGGAAAAAAACTAAAGAGCAGAAAATAAGACCTTATTACTATTAATATAAGCAAATTAAATCACAAGCGAGACTAGATTTTCTCTTATGCTTTTTCTTTAGACCGTTGTTGACCCTTTTTTTGAGTGTTTACACTTTTCTTTTTGATTTATGCAAGTCTCATGGATTATGTAAGTTAGCCATTTGTCACATGTGCGACAAATATTTCCACATTATCACTTGATTTTATGCTGGGATTCATGGGTTTGAGGGAACTCTTAATGGTTTAAAGTTATATGTCAATGGATTATTAATCTTTTATAGTTCCTGGGATATAATGCCTTGCTTACACTTTCCACTTTCTAGTCTTATATATATAAATTCACATCTACTTTCTTTTAGCACATTTGTTTTATTTTTAATTTTTAATATATTTTCGCAGGGGCCATGCTAATATCTTCTCTGTATCATTCCAATTTTAGTGTATGTGCTCCCGAAGCAAGCACTATGTTTTATTTTTTACATTGAAATTTATTTGATTTATCTGAAATTTTAGCATAAAGAATGAGGTAGAGATCCAGCCTTATTTTTTGTCCACAAATGGCTGAGAAAGTTAAACTGCCATCTTTATCATATGAACATCAGATGTATTGACACTGATACTCTTTTCTATTTCATTAGGCTGGAGGCTGTAACAGGGGATGCTCACAATGCAGAAAACAAAGCAGAAATGCTAGAGACATTTTAACTGAAACATTCCTGTGAGTTGCTACTTAAACTGCAGCTTCCTAACATATTGTAATATTTGATGGTCCTCACCCTCCCTCAAATCATGTTTTTCAGAAATTTTGCCATATACATAAATAAAATACTAAATTACAGTACTCATCAAAATGGAAGAAAAAAATCTTAAAGGAAGCTAGAAGAAAAACTGAAATATTCATTTGGAATTAAGGGCCCACCGGACTATTCCTTCTGACATTACACCTTGGTGTGTGCTATCAAATCTTATCTAAGGCTTAAAAATATCCATGTACTGATCAGTAATTAGGCTGTTTTCATTCTTCTAAAAGTCATATATACATCTTTTTAAATTTTTTTTTACTATAGTTTCACAAAATTATAATACGTAAAGTTAAAAGGCTAGATTTAAGTAAAGAGATGTTAAGCAGCAGGCCCTAAGTACAGTGTCTGACAATTTTTTCACACATCTTTCCAAGTACTTACTTATCAAGCAGTGGATGCTGTGGGAATAGCAAGAACTGTCTGGGATGGTGAAGCTGCCGTCACAGATAGCAACTTGACTCTCACCAAAAGGAAGAACGAAGAAACAAAGTTTATAGAGTAAACATCCCAGTGCCTGTAAAACAAAGAGGCATGAGTATCATTAGAGCTCAGGTAACCAGCCACAAGACATAAAAATAGCCCCAAACCAAAACTAAATATATCATTTTTAAAGAGCCTAATGTTTCTGTACTGTATCATTCTTTTCACAAATTACTGTTTAAACAAATCAATGTTTTATATTTGAAAAGACATTTAACTACATCATTTCTGTGATTTTTCTATCACATCTGTGGCTAGTTGGCTGAATTAATGGTATCATAACTAATATTAGAAGTGGGTTATTCCTTCTGGAAAAAAATTATACTTTTATTTCTTCCACAAGGAAAATATATATTTATTACATAATTAGCACATAATCAACAAAGTAAGTTACAAGGCTCCTTCTAACAGCATTTTAAAAAATTCACCATAGAGCACACTTAAAAATTGTGGGATTCCAAATATAAGTTAGACAGCACAGTTAAACGTATCAGACAACCATAAATAAATTTTTACTGATTTAGTAACATACACCTCATTACTTCATATTATAAAAATTAAGTTCTCTATTTCTATATGTAATCCTGTAATTTTCATTGCACATTATGCTAATTATATTTATAACCTGGGTAATCTATATTAAAATTTAAAAAGGAAGGGTTCTGTCTGCTTAGCTTGCATTGCTTCATAAATATCATAGCACCAATAAATCTACTATGCTAACAGTGACAGCAAAACACCTTGAAACACAAATTGCATCTAAAAAGTAGCACAGGAAATGTCTAGCTAAGCTGGTAACAGCTCAAACCTGAGAAGTAGGAAAAAAAGTGATTTGGGGCTCAAGAAATCTTTACTTTGTCACAAGAAATGGCACCTACAGGTTTTAAGACTGTAAGGGGCATTTCCAATTCTAAACAAATTGTATAAAATTATCCAATCGTTAGTATACAATTATATCAGCAATAGTGACATTTGGCCTTACTATCTAAAAATTAGCAAATCAGCTTTCTTTTGTTAAATTTTCTCTAGCTACCAACTTAGCAAACACAGCTAACAACTAACAAGCACACTAACTTTTATAACTACTATGAAGATCATGATAATATACTGAAACATCCTTGTGAGTTCAGCAATATTTACAAACATTATTTTCAATATTGTAACAATGTTCCAATGAAAAGTTTAAAAGCTCTGTAAATTTCAATATATTAGTTCAAAAACATCACTGCTTATATGACTAACAAAATTATAAAGATTCTGAATAGAAATTAACCAGTTCAATATGGTTAAAAAAGATCCATGATGCTTTTTCCTATACACAAGACATTTTCACCACATACAGAGTAAAATGAACATTAGGCTGCACTAACCACACTGGAAAAAAAAAAAGAAATACTATTAATGGTGTTATATTCACGTTAAATTACATCCTTCTTTCCACTGTCCAAATGACAGGGTTGGCAAAAGAGATCTCCATTTTAGCCAGTATTTTGTTTTGTTTTTGGTTTTTAGAGACAGTCTCACTCTGTTGCCCCAGCCAGTCCCACAGCTAAACCCCACTGATCGTAGCTCACTGCAATCTCAGACTCCTGGGCTCAAGTGATCCTCCCGCCTCAGCCTCCTGGGTAGCTGGGATTACAGGCACTCGCTACCATGTCTGGCTAATGTTCCTATTTTTAGTAGAGACGGGTCTCGCTCTTGCCCAGGCTGGTCTCCAACTCCTGAGTGCAAGGGATCCTTCTGCCTTGGCCTCCCAGAGTGCTAGGATTACAGGTATGAGCCGCTGCACTGGCCCATTTTACCAGTTCCATCTTGTCAATCAAACCTGTAGTAATCTGTATTATAGCATAAATGTAGTGGGGGTTCCCAGAAAACGATTTTAGCAATGCCAGTGTATTTAAAAAACATAAACCTAAATACTCGTTCCACACAGTGTGAACACAATGAGGTACACTAACTTTTCACTCCAAAGCCATCCCCTCTTTATCTACTACATATGATGAGAAGTGGACAAGAAACATGAAGGAACAGGTGGGCTTGACTTTGAAGGCTGAGCACCACCATCGTCAATTTTCTTCATTAAAAGGTAACATGAAGCGTCTTACTGAATTTTCTGATGCTTAATAAAATCAGCATCCTAGATCTCCAGATAAAAATAGGCTGCAATGGAAACTAGCAAACAAAAAACAAAAAAAAAAAAGTTTTCCAAAATATTAAGTGCTAAATACTTTATCCCCAACATTGTAACTCCCTGAATCAGTATGATTCAGCTAGAGGATCAAAACCATAATTCTTGATCAATTAGAATTAAATTTTTTTTCTGCATATCCTTGATTTCACACCTAAGATGTAGCATACTTCTGTTTCACTGAGCTTGAGTAAGGCAAGCATAAAAATGGCACCATGGAAATTAAAATTCTGTCTCTTTCAAGCATATATAAACACAGATACTATTTTCTCATTTTTTTATCTTTGAGTATCTATTTGTAATCCCACACCTAAACCCAGTTATCCATCATAGAAACACTACCAATATACTAATCTATAAGTGGTACAAATTTTTAAAGTATCACTGACAACTTAGCATGCTGACTTGCACACTTACTAAGTCTGATGAAAAGTAAACAGAAACAGGATTCCCTGCTGCGTGTTACTAGGTAACAGCCATGTGCTTAGAGAACAACTGTTTTAATCAACTTTCAGTGGTTTCAAAACAAGTCAATCTATGATGCCTGTGCTTACTTGCTACTAAAGTACTCTTCTCAAGTAACAAGGAATTCAACAAGAGTCACAAAATTAGGTCAAAAAAAGACCTCCACAATCACCTCTTCTGCCTTCATTTTGTAAATTAAGACCCAATTAGGTTTGCTTTCTGCATTATGCATAACCCTTGCCTTTACTATTATATAAGCCATTTAATGAGTCAGGTGCTAATGCTGCAGAAAGCAACCCAAACGTGAGTTATATAAGCTGGAGGTCTATGAGCACTATCAAGCCAATACACATATCCGCAATTTCATTAGATTACGTATCTGGTTAAAAATTCAGCTACCACAAGAATCACCGTTTAGTGAAAGTATGTACGTTATGTAGACAGGAAAAAAGATATCAAAGATATTTTTGTTTTATTACCTTGCAAGAACATTCGTCTCTCGAGGCTTTGTCTGGCGTCCCAACCCCAAAGAGGAGCCAGAAGAGGAAAACCAAGGAGACACTCACACGGTTTCACACATTAAACTTGACTATTTTCTGAACACTATCTTTTAAAAATGAAATAAATTTGACTTTTTTGTATATTCTACAACTATTTCCAAAGAATTTTATTCCTCCATCCCTAATACAGTCACTATTGGTAGATATGGCTAAATTGTTGTTGGATTTAAATGAATTAACATTTAAAATAGTCTTCTTCTGCTAGTTTATTAAATATAACCAAAAACATATTTTACTTACAGAAGAAGTTTCAAGAAATGTTGACATTCTAACATAAAATTCAACTATAAAGAAACATGGTCTATCTCAATAATTCTGTCCACATATAATGCGCTAAATGACACAGAACTACAATGCACAGCTAGTCAATGGTATGTCTATACTGTAATTAGAAAAACGTACACTCATGTCAGTTTCTATTTAAAAGATCTTAAAATACTCCAGAAAATTATTATATAATTACTTAAGAGATATATCCAGCTTTTCTGTATTGTGATCAACCAAAATTCTACTCAATCAAAAAAAATGTTAACACTCATGATCTAAATCCTAAAAAATACTATGAAAAAAAGTTACATTATATAGAAGATTTTTATTTGCTTTTTGATACATAAGCTAATCCATCTCAGAATTGAGAAGATGAAACATACTAGTATCTTTCTTCTCCCAAACAGTAAGCACTACTCTCTATCACTCTCTTCTAATTAGGAAATGCCTTCTGTGGCCAGGGGCAAATTAGTCAACTACACTCAGATTTTTTATTTTGTTAGAGCAAATTTCAGCCTTTCTTGGCCTTACCCAGATATCAGCCTTGGTGGTGATGGGTTTCCCTCCATAAAGGTTGATCATTTCAGGGGCTCTGTATGACAGAGTCGTATACCTGGCAGTAAATGAGTGAAATGGAGTGGAGAAATATATATATAAAAAAAAAGACAAATAATACATTGTTTCTACATAAAACACTACCAAAAATCTTTTAGGTTCAATAACATTACATAGAAATATACTATTTTTAAAAGCTCATTAAAAACCCATCAAGGATGAAATAATACAAAGCATCTATACACATTTTTATTCAACAATAGCATCTCTAGTGAAATAAAAGCTTAATTTTCTTAATTTATTATAAAAATCTTAAATGACAATGTATTAGAAAGTTTTCCTTGAATTTCTTATGTGAAATACTATAATTTGACTATTATAATATCCTTATCAAAATATTTTAGTCTATTAATTTAAAAGCAAAACTTCCACCTTCTCAAAACTTAATTTATATGTTGACTAAGGAGTGTGTTTTCATGGATTCTAATACCCTTCCTTGCACACAGTAGTAAATCTCCTTTATTTTTATAATTGTTGTTTTGAAAGTAATCTAGTTGGCATGATTCTAACTACAATCATTAAGTACACTTCTAATACTGTCATCATAAGCTATTTGGAATTAAAAGACACTGTGAATAAATGTTTACCAATATAAAAACCCCAAATTCATGATGAATGGAACATTTTAATGAAGGAGTATTCAAATCCCATGTCAGAAATTACCAGAATATGGACAGACTTCCTATATCATGGAAAAATTTAAGATTTATTCTGAGTGTTTATACATTTTACTTTACAAGAAGTAACATAAAACTCAACATTCTACCATCTTACTTTTTCCAAATTACTCTGACTGACAAACGATCTCAATGACACTACTGCAGAGGAAGGACCTAGGAAATCAGAATATAAACTGCCTGGGGGAGGATTTTTGTTTACTACTAGACCCAACACCAAGAACAGTGCTGGCTCTCAATAAATGCTCGGTCGTTAAATGAATGGGCAGCCCACCAACTCCTCAATGGAGCCACAAGGCACAAGAATCCCTCATGAGCCTTCACTCATCACTAATGTAAAATCGAATGAACCCTAACTATATTCCAGAAGGCAACAGCAAGAAATAAAACGTCCAGTAGGTCAGAGATGCCTGAGCAGAATCCTATCACAGCCACTAAAAATCATAATCTAATAAATTTTTTAAAATTATATATGTACATATATATCCCCAAGAAGTCAATGCAATATTATTCTTGTGTTCTTCAGGACACTTAGTATTTACTAAGGAGTTTGTTTTTATGGAATCTAGCATCACCACAGGCTAAGTTTCTTTAGTCTATGTGGTATAGAAATCCATAGTATTATGCAAATGGACCAGAATAAAATAGCTCTATTGTAGCTATTTCAAAATATTGCAGTTCAAATGACAGCTCTTAAATAATATTAAACAATCGAGAATTTGTAAGACAGTGATGAAGGCAAACTTAGAAAGTCCTGTTCTGACAGATCTTTCTGCATTTTGTATCATTTTAGTAAGGTAATCCAAGATTTACAAACAGCTCCGTCTTCTAAAACCAGAAAAGAGAAAAACCAGGAAAAGGTCCTCACAGGCACTCCAGCAACCACACAGAGCACAGGATCTAGGACACACGAAGTAGGGTGACGTATTCCACCACCACAAGGTGGCAGGGCCCTGGTGACAGCTTTGACACTTTCATTCCCACACAGGTCTCAAACACACAGATGTCAACCTCCTCCATGTCAAATAAGAAGTAAAAGAGTAAACGTTTCCAAATGATTTAACTTTTTCTTAACAAGCACAAATCCTCAGTATTAGTAAAAACAAAGATGTTTAACTGAACTCAAACATCACTTAAAAGACCCTTTTTAATGATTCCACTAATTACTATGGCTTCTTTAACAAAAACTTCTTTATAAATCTGCTTACAATATAGATGAAAAACTTGCATCCGTGGCAAAATATACTCATATATTTCCTACTGAGTTAGATCAGACATGACTTAATCAACCTCTGTGGCACAGAACACTTTGAGGAAATCTACAAATGGGTTATCTAAAATCTGTATCAGCAGAGCTTGTCACAGACTCAAGTTAACTAAAATTACTATGAAGTAAAGTGCAATAAAGACAATACTTACTTTTTAATTTCTTCTTCTACTACATTAACTCCATCTTTTTGAGGATTAAGAAATTTATTAGTGGCACTGCCAAAGTCACAAAGTACATAGTTTCCACTATCATTCAACAAAATATTTTCTACCTTAAGAAAAGAAAATCAGTCATTAGTAGTATTTTCAAAGTGAAAATTGTCTTTTTACAACCACGTTTTTATACAATAAACACTGAAGGGTCTGTGATACACACATGCAAAACACTCAAATTATGAGGAAGGACAAACAAACCAGAGCAAAAATGCACTTTACTGTGTCTACTGCTGCTCTAAGAACAGAGAGGTGCTTCTCCCACCCAGGATGCTGTGTGCAGGGCCAGGAAGCTAAACCTTCTCTAAAGCTACTCTCATGAAAGAGAAGAACTAGCAGCCGCAGAATCCAGCTTCTCTCACTGACTGCACCTCCACCTTTCTCTTTTTCTGACACTTCAGCTTATCTATGAATGAGTGATAATGAAAACCTTTAAATTCTTTCACTGCTAGCACCACTTTTATTTAAAACATTACACTGGAAAACACAGATCAGAGTTGTAGTAACTAAAACAAACACACCAGGCACCCAAGTTTCCTGACTAGCAGAAGGTGGGCTCACAGCCCAGTGGGCTACTCATACTCACAGCTTGTGTACGCTCAGACCATTCACTTAACCACTCTTGGGCTTTAGGTCCCTCATCTATAAAATGGGGAAGACTGTAATACCTACTATACGGGACTGTTATAAAAATTAAATGAGTTAAAATATGTGCAGTGCTTACTTAGATCAGTGTCTGGAACAGAGTAAGCACTCAATAAATTATTATTATTACATGTTTTTTCACATCTTTTATTTTTA
This sequence comes from Lepilemur ruficaudatus, assembly GCA_963574885.1. NCBI lineage: Eukaryota > Metazoa > Chordata > Mammalia > Primates > Lepilemuridae > Lepilemur > Lepilemur ruficaudatus. The sequence goes on along the minus strand of CAUYRT010091080.1, from coordinate 9,099 downwards.
TGATATAGTCATAGATGAGAAATTCATTCCTTTCCACTGTATCAAAATACTCAGTTTCTTTATACATTTTCTTTCATATTTCAGTCTACTTTAAAAATTCATAGAAAATAAAGATTCATATAAAAAATCTACTTAAAACATATTTTGCATACATTCACACATGTAAAAAGAACTAAGCACAATAAAGGAATAAGAACAATAAAAAACTGTAAAGTTTATTATCTTTTCTGAATTTTAAAGCAAGGAGATTCAGCGGGAAATATCAACTTTGTACGCAAAAAGTTAATGAACTACAACAGCAAAAAAATTATACCAAATTATTAGGGGAAATGTTGCATATTCAGAAAAACCGAGAGGAGCTATACTGGTTATCCAAATTAAAGGACAGAGATCTGCAATCATGTGTTGTTTCAATCCTGCCTTACCTCCTATCATGTGTTTCCTAGATGTTACCTTCATGATTATCCACCTATATTCTTAATGATAACTTCTGTTATGTCTTACAAGTATTTTATAAGCAGCTTTCATAAAATTCTATATAATCATTCAGAATTGGGATTCATACATTAATTCATTAAATATGTTTGGAGACTCTGCTGTGTCCAGGTGCTGTTCTGAATGTTGGGCACAACACTAACAGGGAAAAACAAAAAGGCCCCTGCCCTAATGGTGCTTACATTCTGGTGGAAGAGGACAGATAAAAACGACAGGCGTAAGATAAAAGCAAAATTATACAGTATCTTAGGAAGTACTCAGTGCTGACAGAAGGCAGAGCAGATGGAGAGTAGGAATGTCAGGCTGTGATTATAAATCAGGTAGTTTGGGACAGACTCACTGACAAGGTAAACCTAAGCAGACTTGAAGAAGTGGAAAGGGTAGGAATATCTTGGCACAAAGCATTTCAGGAAGTGATTTTTGTAATCTTAGTATTTGTGGGCACGAAAGAAAACACTTGTGGTTCTAAATGATATCTCTAGCAATATGATGCCAAGAATATTCAGGCCCCTTTGGGAAATTTTTCCAATGTAACAAGGTCAAGAGTCCACAGGAAGATGAAATGACCTTGAAGACGATCACTGCCGAATTACAGTAAATTACAGAAAACTGTAATAAATTCTAGATAAATGGGAACAGAGACCCATTTACGGTCTCCTCCAGCGTCTCTTGAAAACACCTGATGCTTACGTCAGAATACAGGAGACAGGAATGCTGGACTGAGAGAAAGCCGTGTGAAGGGACATGCGGCCTGCGTCAGTCCCAGCCACACCTCTGCCCCAAGGGGACCTTTGAAAGACCCTATTACGTAAAACAGAGATGCAGGGCGGGGTTCAGAAGTCACCTCTGCAGCCCTGCTGGAAATCCGCAGGGGAAAGTAAAGCACAATTTCAAATCTACAGTTGGTGTTTACATGACCTCACGAAATGCAGGAGGGGACAGAGACACCGATCACAATGCTGGTAATAAAGACTGGCTTAGACAAAAACACTCTAAGAACATTTCACTAGCTAATCTTAAACGTCTTAAACGTACTAGCTAATCCGTAAGTACTCTCAAGTTCTTACCTTCAGGTCCCGGTGAATTATTGGCGTCTTGCACTGATGCAGCCTCGCAACAGCTTCACAGGTATCACAGAATATCTGCAACACTTCTGCTTCTGTGAAACCTGTCTGCAGCTTCTTATTCATCTGATTCACTACCTGCCCAGCTAAATACAAAGTAACTTTGAGAGGACATATTTTCAATAAATGAAGTCTACCACAAACAGATTAAGAAATGCCTTTATGGCTGCAGGTTGGCTTTTTCATAATTCTTATATAAGGATGCTTATTATACCTTGTTGTACTGATTCAATGACAAACATGTTTTCACAATTTACATCTCCGAGATCAGAACATCTTAAGATAGACAGTGTCCTGTTAATGCTCTTGGCCATTGTTTTAACATCTCTGAAATCAAGGTGTATCTTCTAACTGACAACATAATGGCTTATAGAAACAGCCATTCAACAATATGCTGTTTACTGGGTGAACAGTGGTGGACAAAAGTAAGGTTTCTATTACAGAATTTACATTCTAACAGTAGAAACAATCAATCACACAAATACATAATCATAATCACATAACAATATGAGACTTTATATACGAAACCTAAATTTAAATTGGTGAAGGAAGACGGGAAAGAGAGTGTCCGATCAGGCCTGTCTAGGGAAGTGATATTTGAGACTGAAGGATAATAAGGAAATAACCAGGCATAGATTTGGAAGAAGAACATGCTGGTGATATTGAGCAGTATGTACAAATGCCTCCAGTTTGGGAAAGAGCTTGACGACTTTGAATAACTTAAAGAAAACCAGTGCCTATGAGGCCTAAGCAGCAGAGAAGACAGTAAGGTGAGATAAGACTGACAGAGATCAGTTATATTTTGGATTTTATCTTGAGAGACAAAGAAACTTCCTGATCTGACTTTTTAAAAGATCTCATTGATTAAGTGTTAGTAGAATCAAAAAAAGTTGTAAATGGACAGATGGGGTAAGAAGTTAATACTATCCAAGTGGGAGGTAATAGACCAGAGTGAATTTTTTTTTTTTGAAGACAGGGTCTCACTCTGTCACCCCAGGGACAGAGAGAGTGCCGTGGCGTCAGCCTAGCTCACTGCAACCTCATACTCCTGGGCTCAAGCGATCCTCCTGCCTCAGCCTCCCACGTAGCTGGGACTACAGGCATGTGTCACAACGTAGAGATGGGGTCTCACTCTTCCTCGGGCTGGTCTGGAACTCCTGTGCTCAAGCAATACTCCCGCCTGGGCCAGAGCACTAGGATTACAGGCCTGAGCCAACGGGCCGGCCACAGTAATTTACCAAAATCAAATAGTCACATATATATACACCACTTAGCCTGAGAGGATGATTACATATGATAGTAATAGTTTATAATCATGATTCTTTATTAAGAATAAGATAAACATCATTATATTTTAAGAATGCAAGTAAATATGTGACTCATACAAAAAGCAGTCTAATAAACTTTGGGAATTTAAAAAAACAAAGCTTACATTAACTTGAAACTTTAACAAGGATGGATAAATGAATGTTCACTACTTTGCAATCTGTACAAAGGTATATACACATTTGTTCCTTTTATTATCATTGTCTAGACAGCAATCTCTTTTCTGAAATACTGGTTTTTCTCTTAGGATTTTAAAGCAAAAAGAATGTTAAATTTTCCCCATGAATCCTCCACTTTCAGAAAACTCAGGTGTAGCATGATTAGATTGTCTCAGAATACTGAGGCACCTGACCATGCAGCAACTTCCTCCATTCCTTTGTTTCATGGACTCCCTAACTCTGTCTATTCCTAAATTACAGAAGGCTGGTTTTAACTAAAAATTAAACAGGACAAAAAAGTGCTTCCTCGGTGTTCACTCATATCCTTGAAATATCATTTCACAGCTAAGGAAATCATAATCTTGAACTCATTCCGCCTCCTGCAAACTGTCAATGTTGTGATGAGCAGCACAGTAAATTTTAAACAGATGTTAATTCCCTTTCATCCATCCAGAGTAGAAATCCTGAATCACAAAAACCAAATCCCCAGAGGAAACTAAAAATTGTATTTGAGCTGCATTTCGAATGTTGAAATAAAATCTCATTACTCAGTTTTCTGAAAATTAAATAAAGCTTAAAAGATTATCCTAATTTTTCTAAAAGAGTAAAAAATCAGATTCTAAAATCAAATATTATATACCAAACGTCTTTTAAAATGCATATAGCTCTTAAGTCTTTCCATATTTTCCAAAGAAGTATCATCTTCTAAACAAAAGCCCAATTTCATTAGTAAAATTTAAAAGGTCAACATTTTTCTAACTTCTTAAAGTTGTCCAACAACCTTCATATCTAAGTACACTTCTTACTACTTCGTTTAAAAAGCCAAAGCGCGATCTATTATTCCATTTGAATTCTGATAATGTGACACTTCTTTTCAAGACTATTCCATTTTATCTGTAACAGGCTGCACCATCAGCCCCAAATCTTCAGCTCTCCCTTTTCCGTGCCTTTGCCATGTAACTCTGCAGTTCCTCCCAAGAAACGTGGCAAATGGAACTCCTGCTCTTTGATCTGGGCTCCCACATGTGGTCTGCTCTGGCCAACAGTGGAGGTGGCAGTGGCAGTGTGCCAGTCCCTAGCCCAGGCCTCGGGAGGCTTCCTCCCGTGCTTCCCCTGCCCTTCATGTTTCCACCACCTCCACGAGACCACCACCCCCGGACAGCCAGCCAGTGCCAGCAAGCGGATGAGGACACGTGACACGGAGCTGCTCCAACTAATCCCAGCTAACCCCTGGCACGCGGGCAAGCCCGGCCAAAATCAGCAGCGCCACCTGGCCAAGCTGCGCTGAAAGCAGCTGCCCACAGAAACGCAGGTGATAATAAATGACTGTCGTTTTATGCTATTGAGTTTTGGAGGTTTTTTTAATTAAACAAACTAAGAGATACAATCCGTGGGAACTTGTGCTGAACACTTCCTAAAAATAGAAATTAAAAATTTGTAAATTTTCATAATTTCATTCACAAATTATTCATAAAATAATAGAAATGTACTCAAAATATCAACATTGATTTCTGGAAGTCTGGAACCTAAAGTACATAATCTCTTTAACATATGTATCAGAATATTAGCAAATCGAGCAGTGCTAAACCATAACTCTACACCTAACAAAAGATGATTACAAACACTAGATACCCAAATCCATGTAAGGGCGGTATCGGCTATACGATACATTCTTCCGCTTTCTACACAGTTTATCCCTACATGATCAAAACTACTGCACCTGAACTATGTACATTACATTGGTTCCCTTACAAAAGTACCTTACTTCTTGAACGATTTTATGTAATACAATTAGCTCTTACAAAAGAAGAGTGTTTGTTTTCCTATTCTCTGACCCTCCAGATCATTCCTCCCCATGTGAGAACAAGGAACTTCTCTGATTCATCTGAGAAGAGGAACTGAGCACACTCCACTCAGGCCCTCGGGATTCCATGAGATGTAACTGCCCACGCAGAGGGTGCATCTGATCTGTAATACACGCAGTATCCTTAGCTGGCAAAACACGTGAAAAAAACGTCTAACATAAAAGAGAAAGCATAACAACAACAGGAAAGAATCCAGAAAAAATAAAAATGCAAGGAAAAGAAGAAAAATATCTTTAAAAACTAAAATTAATATCCATAGACAACAAAAGATTTGCAACTAAAACAAGAACGAAGTGTATTAACAAAGGAAAACACTGAGAGGGCAACAAAGAGTATTTGGAAATTAAAAATAAGATAGCAGAAATACAACACTCTATAAAAGAGCCGAAAGATAGTTAATGAATGCTCCCAACAAAAATAAAGAGAAGGAAAAGAAAAAAGAAAAATAAATCAGAGGACTGATCAATCGAGGAAGACAAACATCCTAAAAACGAGAAGTCCAGAAAGAGAGAACTAAAAAAAATGGAAGAGAAAAACACTGAGTGTCCCGCAAAAAGGATATCAAAAAAGACCCATACTAAGGCACCTATGTCTTGAAATTTCAATATGCTGAAAACAAAGGAAAGATCTGAACTAAAAGTGTCTATGGAGAAAAGCAGCATCAGGCTTCTCAATAACAACACTAGGAAAAAATGCAATGATGCCTTCAAAATTCTAGATCAAAATTATTCCTAACCTAAAATCTTTTAGCCAGCCAAATTAACACTCAAATGTGGGTGTAGAATAAAGGTATTTTTATATATGCAAGGTTTCAAAAATGTTTTCTCCCATAAATCCATTATCAGAGAAAGCCACTGAAAAATGTGTTCCTCCAAACAAGGGAGGGAAAAGAGGGGAGGAGTGAGTAGCAGGGAGCCAAGACAGGAGGAGGCCCAGGGAATTCCCAGGACGACAGCCAAATGCTGTTCACAACTAAGCAGGAGGACTGACGTCTCCCCAACAGGCGTTTCTAAGGAAAGAAAAAATGAAATTGGTACAAATATTAAAGTATTTAAACACACTGCACAAGGGTTTGTACTTCTCTTGGGACTGTGGGAACAGAATGCTAGTATAAAGAAATTAGACAAAGGAAAAATGAAATAACTATTAACTTCAGGAAAAAACAAATACAAGAAAGAATGCAATTATATATCACCATTAAATGGTAAACAAAATAATTTAAACACTGATTTAATCCAAAACCTGAGAATATAGTATACTGAGAGTAAAATCTTCATATTTTCCAGGAGATAATATCTAAAACATAAAATCAGAAATAGAAAAACTTTCTTTCAAGAGCCTCCTCATGCTCAGAATCACATACTTTCCTTGATTTTTTTGTTCCTTCTCTTTCATACTCTCAGGAGCTCACTAAAATCATTAATTCTCTTTTACATAATTCAGTGTAGAGAAATGCAAGTAAATATGAGAAAAAAATCTCAAGTATTTTAAAATTACTGTCTCTGAAAAGATAAATCAGGCAGGAGGGTACTGATTTGCCACAGCTTAAAACAGAACTATTTGACTTTTTAAACCATACACATAAATTACTTTGATAAAAATTTAGAATTTCATATAAAATATAGCCTACTTATTCAAATACCAGATAATTATTTCTAAAAATTTTTTAAACAAAAGAATACCTTCCTCAAAATACAGCTCAGATAATTCTTCTGCTTTAAAATAAAATTCAGCCCTAAAATTTGAAGTGAACTTGATTCCCCTTTTAAAATTCTTCTTGGCCCGGCACAGTGGCTAACGCCTATAATCTTAGCACTCTGGGAGGCTGAGGCAGTGGACAGCTTGAGGTCAGGAGTTCGAGATCAGCCTGAGCAAGAGTGAGACCCCCGTCTCTACTACAAAAATAGAAAAAATTAGCCTGGCGTGGTGGTGCATGCCTGTAGTCCCAGCTACTCGGGAGGCTGAGGCAGGAAGATTGCTTGAGCCCAGGAGTTTGAGGTTGCTGTGAGCTAGGCTGACACCACGGCACTCTAGCCCAGTCGACAGAGCGAGACTCTATCTAAAAAATAAAATTAAAATTAAAAAAATAAAATAAAAAGTCTTCTCGGTGACAATTAATTGAACTCATCCAGGGTTAAGATTACGCTTGATTCGAGTATCTCGAAAAGGTTACAAGTAGTCAAGGGCTATCAGTGAACTCCAATACAACTAAGAATTAGCACTGTAAAAGACAGAATTCAGGAAAGTGAGGTAGAAAATGTAAGTATCTTCTAAGAGATCACTGTGCTTTACAGTAGAGATGATGAGATATGAAGAGAAAACAATCTAGAAACGTCTGTTTTTTAAAATATTGTGTCTGGAAGTAAGTTACAAATATATCACAATAGACATTATAACATTGATTCACTTCATTTTCCTGTCCTTCCTTCCTTACAAGACGGGAGTAAATAAGACCATGATTTCTCCATCACTGCCAACACCATCATCCCCCTCTTCCTCCTCTGATCTTCAGGAAACTCTATGAGTTCCTGATACAGTAATTAACAATCATAACTGTCTTAAGAGAATCTAAATATAAACCAGGGCTCCCTAGAACCCTCATTGCTAGATACAGCCTGATTTTTTTAAAAAGTTTGTAGGAAATAGATTAATTGCCAGCTTTCCGCACATTAAAATTTTAAAATGTTGGTTTTTTTTAATGATCATTATTATTATTAAAGCATACAAGTAAATATTTACATAAAAATATCACATTAGGTCCAAATGAAACATGGTTTTCTAGCTTCTGATATTTACAAAGAACAAAAACCCACACAATACAAGTTTATAAAAGATTACAGATCAGAATGCATCCCCTAAATTTGTTAAATTTAATGTTTACAGTAACACAGTAGAGTGCTGAAAAATCTTACAATACTAATATTGACATATCATGCTCTTCTTGGTTGGATTATAAAAGAATTGCATAAAGAGCAGTTGTAACAACTTACCTGCTTGGATTTCCTGTTTTAAACTCAACTGCACTTTTCTAATTCTCCATTTACATGGTCATAATCATAACTGCAGCAACTGTGACTTTTAAATAATTTTTTAACACCATTCCTAATTAGATAATGAAAGTGAAGATCTGAGTAAGTGTCTAGAATAAGTTAACAGCTGCCCTAGGAAAAACCAAGATGCCTAGTAAGCCGTTTTAAGGGGAAACTTTCCAGTATAACACAAATGCAGAGAGACACTTACCTCGACAATACTCCATCAAGATGAGCACTTCCCACACATTATCACTGATCGAATTAACAGCACAGTCCAAATAACCCACGATATTTTTGTGACCAGAAAGCTCTTTCTGTAAACAAAAAAAATTAAAAACTAAAAAATACACATTTTAAACGCTATATAAAGCATAAATTAATGTATTTAAACAATTTCAAAAGGTAAGAATGTATGAAACTTAATATTTCAACCAACCACAGCTTCTATGCTTTCAATGGAAAGTTTACCTGCATGTGACCATCATTTTCTAACAAATATCAATGAATATATTTTTATGAGAATAAAATTAGAATTTTTATGGTTCACTCAAAAGTAACAGACTCCAAAAGTATACAAGATAATCTTTTGGGATTCCAGAATAAAATATTAGAATTTTTATTATATTTCTTTTTCTCTTAAAAAAAGGAATTAAAAAAAAAAAGGAATTAAGCTCTAATATAATACTTATTAACTAACAATTACACTCATTTATTTTGCCTGCAAGATACTGTAATTCATGTGTGGCTATTATGTGGATTTATGGATTATGTGTTTTGTTTTTTTTTTAGACAAAGTCTCATTCTGTTGCCCAGGCTGTAGAGTGCCGTGGCATCAGCCTGGCTCACAGCAACCTCAAACTCCTGGGCTCAAGCAATCCTTCTGCCTCAGCCTCCCAAGTAGCTGGGACTACAGGCATGCGCCACCACGCCCGGCTAATTTTTTTTTTTTTACATATATTTTTGGTTGGCCAATTAATTTCTTTTCTATTTAGAGTAGAGACGGGGTCTCGCTCTTGCTCAGGCTGGTTTTGAACTCCTGACCTTGAGCTATCCACCCGCCTCGGCCTCCCAGAGTGCTAGGATTACAGGCGTGAGCCAC
>CAUYRT010091079.1:0-16194 GCA_963574885.1 Lepilemur ruficaudatus | reverse complement strand
AATAGAAAGAAATTAATTGGCCAACTAAAAATATATAGAAAAAATTAGCCGGGCATGGTGGCACATGCCTGTAGTCCCAGCTACTTGGGAGGCTGAGGCAGAAGGATTGCTTGAGCCCAGAAGTGTGAGGTTGCTGTGAGCTAGGCTGACGCCACGGCACTCTAGCCCGGGCAACAAAGTGAGACTCTGTCTCAAAAAAAAAAAAAAAATTAAGAATGCATCTATTTCAGATCACATTTATTTTATGTAGTTATAACTTCGATTATGTTTTTATCTCTTCCAGTGGCAAAGAAGGAGATATTACAGATAATGAACAAAACTATTTCAAAACCTCGAGCATCTAGAAAAGAAAATGGACCTGTTGTAGGTAATACATTAAAATTATTACTGATCAGAGGAAGGTAAACATAAATATGTGAATGTATTTTACTGTTTTTAAATGTTTTTACCCTATATGCAAAACAAAAATATTCTACATACTTTCATAGTCAAAATACTTTAAATTTGGGGGATATTCTTGACATTTTTCTGTCATTTTATTCAAGTAGCAAACTGTTTTTTCTATTTTATAGTGAAATATTTTTACATATGTCTAGGGGTTTAAAAAAACATCCTGAGTGACCAGGACATGGTTGAGGTTTGAATTGTTTAAATATTTATCTGTATTATATTTCAGAAACTGTTCAGGTCCCATTATCAAAACGAGCAAAATTTGTTGGACCAGGTGGATATCATCTAAAAAAACTTCAGGCTGAAACAGGTAAGAGTTGTCTGAAGTTTGGGGTTTTTCATTAAATGCGGGACCAGGCCAGGCAGAGGGGCTCATGGCTATAATCCCAGCACTTTGGGAGGCCAAGGCAGGAGGATTGCTTAGGGCTAGGAGTTTGAGACCAACCTGGGCAACAGAGTGAGACACCACCTCTAAAAAAAATTTTTTTTTTTTAATAAGCTGGGTGTGGGCTGGGCACGGTGGCTCATGCCTGTAATCCTAGCACTCTGGGAGGCCGAGGGAGGCAGATCGCTCAAGGTCAGGAGTTCGAGACCAGCCTGAGCAAGAGCAAGACCCCATCTCTACTAAAAAAATAGAAAGAAATTAATTGGCCAACTAAAAATATATAGAAAAAATTAGCCGGGCATGGTGGCATGTGCCTATAGTCCCAGCTACTCGGGAGGCTGAGGCAGAAGGATTGCTTGAGCCCAGGAGTTTGAGGTTGCTATGAGCTAGGCTGATGCCACGGCACTCACTCTAGCCCAGGTAAGAGTGAGACTCTGTCTCAAAAAAAAAAAAAAAAAAATAAGCTGGGTGTGGTGGTACATACATGCCTATAGACCTACCTACTTGGGAGGCTGAGGCAGGAGGATTACTTGAGCCCATGAGTTTGAGACTTCATCGAGCTGTGATCACACCACTACACTTCAGCCTGGGTGACAAGACCCTGTCTCTTAAAAAAAAAGAATTCTGGATCATATAAGTTGGCTCTTTCATCTCTACTGTGTTGCTTTAAATACACACACACACACACACACACACACACACACACACACACACACACACACACACGAGGTCTATCTGGAAAGTATTCAGCCGTTGTTCTCATTATATTAACAATGCCTGGATACTTTCTGGACAGACCTCATATTTAATGAGAGAAAGACCTAGAGATAAGGGTGTGACATGTCTGGACTGTGAGTTTTTTGTGTGCCTCTTAATAATCAGCAAATGATGGTCCTTAACTATATTCAGGAAGGATGACCAAGAATTCATCAGGATTTTTTTAATCTGATTTTTGGTTTTTGGGGTTTTTTTTGCAACATTTAAAAACTGAACATCTAGAATAATTTTTAGTTTTTCATGTTAGAGGAGTTATGTTCTAATTGTTTCTTACTATTCTGCTACTTTCACTTAATTTTATTTAGACTCTTATTTACAGAGTATATGTAGAAATAGCATGCTTTATTTTTTCTGGAAGCAGTGTTTGGGTTACCTAGTATTAATACTTAACCAGCTTTGAGGCTACTGAAGGCGGGTGAGAAGCAGAGTCATTTTAGCTAGTTTCTAAGACTGAGAAACTGACATGATTTCATCCCTCTTCCAAGGGGTAAGAGGGAAAAAGAAAAAAGAGTGAAGAAAGGGTTCTAGTATAGTTTCCACTCATAATTAAGACAGCAAAACCAGACCCTTCAAAATTAGTACTGATATGTTTGATCCTACCAGATGGTGGGCTCCAAGACAGCAAGGATGTTGGTTCACTATTGTATCCCCAGGGCCTAATGCAGTGCCAGATACATAGCAAGCGTTTAGTGTGTGTTTGTTGGTTAATGAATCCCTTCATTACTAAATGAATGACTAAACATGGCATAGCTCTGCCCAGCTGCTTCCAGGTGTTCTCACATTTGCTTTTAAGACTAGTCTCCATTGGAATGAACAAGTTAACTTTAATATATTAAATTATCTCCTTAAAAGGTGTAACTATTAGTCAGGTGGATGAAGAAACATATTCTATATTTGCACCAACCCCTAGTGCTATGCATGAGGCAAGAGACTTCATTACTGAAATCTGCAAAGATGATGTAAGTATAGATCTTATAATAGTTGCTTTTTCTACTTTTTGTTGCTGTTTTCTTTATGAATCTTATGGCTTATTTTGTACTTACAGCAGGAGCAGCAATTAGAATTTGGAGCAGTGTATACTGCCACAATAACTGAAATCAGGTAATATCAAGTAATATTCTATGTTGGTTTTTAAAAGATTTATAAGCCCAGGTTAACTTCACATTTGCTTTATTTACTTTGAAATCATAAGGTGTTTAGATTATGTCAGTTACCATATAATAATAATCATATTATTTTTTAACGGATATTTTATTTTTTATACCAGTTTGTAGATTTTCAGTAACATGGTTCTGTGGTTACAATTATAATAAATTCTTGTAACTAAATTGTTTTTTTCTTTTTTTAATTTTACTATGGAGGGGAAGATAAATTGTTTTCTTTAAACAAATTTTCTACCATTTTAATTTTCCCAATAAACAGTCAATAAACAGGCCCATAAAAGACTCAGCAATATTTCCGTTTTTAAAATATGTTTGTTTATTATTATTATCATTATAAATGAGGTTTCACTATGTTGCCCAGGTTGGACTAGAATTCCCAGGCTCAGACATACACCACCATGCCTGGCTTTGGTGGCTTGTTTGAAAGATAGTAATACTACTTAATGCTTAATTAGCACATATTTTTTAAATGCCATTTTCAACCTCGAAGCATTTTTTTTTTTTTTACCAGCTAGGAAGATTATATTTTGAAGATCAGAAAATCTCCTTAGGAAAAAAAGGAGATTTTCTGATGCAGCAAGAATGTTCAAAGCTATTTGAAATGAATAAAAGACAATGGGATAATTTATTTAATATTGTAGGCAAAAAGAAATAGGATGGCTTATTTTAGTAGACTAGAGAAAAAAAGGCTAAGAAGCTTTTTAATGAAAATAAGTATCCCTGTTTACCTAACCACCTTCTGTAAATCACTACCTAATAGGTTAATGATATTCTGTACTATTTTAAAATATTTAATGTCATTTCAAAAATGTTTAGAAATTATGAAGAGAAATACAGAACAAGAATATATATTCTAAAAACTTTTTTACTGTACATTTTTTCTTTATCTTTTCTTTGTCCTTTGATTCACAAGTATGTAAATATAGAGTATATTTTCAATGGAACAGTATCTGTTTTAGGTAATTATACTTTTTATAGTTAAAAACATATGCTAGAGTGATTTTTTTTTTTTTTTTACTTTTTTCTCCTATGAAAACATAATCAGTTTTGTCAGTTGATATACAGGTACTTATTGTTTTAACCAGGCTTTTTATTTCATTTTTGTAGAGACAGTGGAGTAATGGTAAAATTATATCCAAATATGACTGCAGTACTACTTCATAACACACAACTTGATCAACGGAAGGTAAAAAGATTTATAACTACCTTAAAATAACCACGTTGAAATTACTTAGGTTGGTGAGATTTGTACATACCTATTGCTAGCCTAAAGACAGAAAACAAAAATGGCAGAGATGCTACTAGCAAAAGGTTTTACAATGTTTACCACAAATATTTGTTTCTCCTTCCATGATGGAATAGAAACATTCTTAGTGTTTTGAGGTAGAACAACATCTAGACCTAGCACATAGCAGTTACTAAAAATACCTACATATAGCCTTGTCTTCCCAATTTTCCACTGACTAAACAATCATTGCAACGTAATTCTTAGGGTGTTTCTAAATTTAATTTTTGTTGTAATTCATACATCTGGAAGAATAAGAATATAAGACAATTCAAGAAAACAATGGGGGGAGTAACAGGAGTATCTATTTTAACATATATTAAAATATAATCTAAAGTTATAGAGAATAAAACAGTGTATTACTGGCTCAGAAATATATAATTCACACAATAGAAAAAAAGGACCAGATATAAATCCAGCTGTAGACACGGGACTATAATACATGCTAAAAGTTGTATTATAGTCAGTGAAGAAATAAACTTAATTTAAAAATCATATTGGTACAGGTGATTATCTTAAAGCAGGATCTCTGCTCATTTTTATACCAAAATCCTATCTGGATAAAAGAGATAAATTTAAAAAAAAAAAAAAAACCTGAAATTTTAGTACTAGGGAAAACTTTCTCAGCATGCTTATCAAAGCCAAAAATGTAAATTAATAAAATTTGACCTCATAATTTTTTAAAGTTAAATGGCAAAAATCACAATAAGGTTGAAAGGTTGAAAATGGTCCATAACCTAAGAGAAGAATGCTTACAACATATGACAGAGGCTTAATATACAAAGGGCTTTTGTAAATCAGTAAGAATGATGATTATCAATAGAAAAATGAGCAAAGAACATGGACAAATCATTTTTTTAAAAAGCCAACCAAGATACTCAAGATCCATAGCAACTTTTTAAAATGCAAATAAAATCAAAATATTTTTAACTTTCAGATAGTTGAAAATTCCCAATGTCGACAGGAAAAAAGATGGACATTTTCATTCATTATTATAGGAGTATAGATTAGAACAAACTTTTTGGAAGGTGATTGGTAAATGTTTATGAACCTAGAAGTTCCACATGTAGGACTTTTTTCGAGAGGATAATTAGGGTAGATCAATACATGATCAATGCTATACTGTAACTTTTCCTCAAGTTTTTATTTTGAAAAATGTTAAGCCTACAAAAATGTTGAAAGGATAATACACTGAACACTTATATACCTTTGAACTAGATTCACCAATCATTAACATTTGCAGCATTGGAATTTAAAACAAATTAAATGACCATCTTTAGGAGATTGGTTAAATAATTTATACAATTTGAATGCTTAACTGTAATCCTTCAGGTATTAATTGCAAAAGACATCCTTAACCTATTATTGAATGAAAAATGAGCAAATTATAAAACAGCAAGCACAGAGAGGTCCACTTATATAAATGCAATATAAACTTACTAAATAGAAGTTTGAAGGGATACTTACTCATTGAAGTGTTAATAGTAGTTGAATCTCAAGTAGAGGTGTTTTGGATGATTTTTACATTCTTCTGAATATATCTATATTTTAAATCTTTGTAATTAACAGATTTTACAAACAGAAAAATCAATAAATCTGTTTTCTCCTTAGGGAAAAATCTGTACTTCCATGGACATTCAGTAATTATGCACAACAACTAATAGAATAACATGTTTTCTTTCAGATTAAACACCCTACTGCTCTGGGATTAGAAGTTGGCCAAGAAATTCAGGTACCTGTGTTCAACCTTTTAGCCTTATAGTTGTAAATTGTACTTGAAGTTTCAATTATTTTTTTCAAAAAGTTAAGTTGGAAGAATAGAATCAGCATCTATGATGTATATTATTTATATGCGCTTTTTTTTTTTTTTTTTTTTTTGAGAAATGAGGTCTCACACTATGTTGCCCAGGCCTCAAACTCCTGGCTCAGTAATCCCCCAACCTCAGCCTCCCAAGTAGCTGGGACTGCTATGCCACCGCACCCTGCTCAGTGCTGCTTTTTTAACTTCATGGTTGCTTAAACAGACTCATAACGGATTTAAGACACAATTCTCTCCTTCAAGTAGCTTACAGTTCAGCTAAAACAGTAGTCATCTTTAGAGCTTTTAAAAAAAACATGAACAGGAAAAAAGAAAGGAGAAAAACAAAAAAATTAAATAAATTCATGAACAGGTCAAGGTTGGCTTTGCAGACTCAGTGATTTGGAGACAGACATGAGAAGTCTGGTAATTTAACTTTACTGAAGACTTTGAATTTTATCTTTGAGGAGTTGAGACTTTGTTTCTCCACTACTTGAGGCTAAACGTTTTTGAATTTGTTGTGAGCCATGTTGTTCAGGCCTGGAATTCTGACAATGAAATTGATCTCTTTTTGGAGTCCTTTATGAGTGGATGAAAGAAGTCAATGCCAATCTGGGTTTTTTTTGGCTGCACCACATTCTGTTCCAGTTATACCTAATACTCATGACCTAAGTAACTAAAGCTTCCAGTTTATTCCCAATCCATACTCCCATTGTTCAAGTAGCCTCCAGGGAAAGATGAGAACTAAGACTGTATAAGGTTTTTGTGTGTGTGTGTGTGTGTGTGTGTGTGTGTGTGTGTGTGTGTGTGTGTGTGTTTTTAAAAACATCAGAAGGGACTTTCAACCTACCACGTTTCCCGACTTTTCATTTTTCACAGTGAAGCCAGATAAACACCAGTGTGATGGTTTTTTGAGCAGTAGTGAAAATCTGAGTGACGTAAGCATAATTTGTAGCACAATTAGGCTCAGAAAGCCCTTGTCTAGAATCATTCTCCATGGCTTTGACTGTTCTTCCAATATAGGACTTGGCCTGGAGAAAATAAAAAGGCACAGATGAGTTTGACACATTATAACTGGACAACTACATGCCTCTCTTTTTTTTGTAATAATTACTTAGTCAAATTATAAATATTAAGTGTATACTTCCACTTAGCACCGAGCTGTGCTTTCAGTGAATAAGTAAAAACAATCATTGCCTTATCTGGACCATGTAAGTTTAAGTGTTTTTTAATTTGGATGTCACTCAATGTGCTGTGACTTTAAAAGTAGATCTATTTCTTTGACACAGGTGAAATACTTCGGACGTGATCCAGCAGATGGAAGAATGAGGCTTTCTCGTAAAGTGCTTCAGTCTCCAGCTACAACTGTTGTCAAAACTTTAAACGACAGAAGTAGTATTGTTATGGGAGAACCTATTTCACAGACATCATCTAATTCTTCCCAGTGATTTTTTTTAAAGAGAATTCTAGGGTGATATGCTGTAGAGAAAAATTTTACTATCTTCTGATGTGTATATTTATACATAGTATAAATATATTCTAATTATTTGTATTAAAATGCTCATTTACACGTGCCATTTTTTATTTCAAGAGCAACTCATTCTTTTAATCTTACTTACATTACAAATCAATAAATATTTATTATTAAAAGTAAATCATTTATACATCTTAGGAAAGATTACCCTTTTGTTTCTATAATTCTGAAACATCTGAAAAACTTAGAAATAATAGATTATATATACTATTATAATGGATCTCTTGCTATATATCTTATTTTTCTTCTTTGTATACACTAGTGACAATATACCCATAGTCATCTTACGGCTCACAAAGTGGAACATGCCATTTTCAAAGCCGGTGTCTCTCTCCTCAAAACAGTTACCAAATATTATAATAAGTTGAGGGAGCTAATTTGACCCATTTTTAACAATAAGACTTCTTTACGTATGCGTGGTGGCACACACCTGTAGTCCCAGCTACTCTGGAGACTGAGGCAGAGCTTGAGCCCGGAAGGCCAGGGTGTACAACTTCGAAAACAGAAATGTTCTATTCTCTGGGCTCAAAATACATTTTGTCCACGTCAATCACGGCAATTGTCGGGCTGTATTTTTATGTACTATATTATAATGACTTAACTCATTTTCTGAGGTCCCCTATAGGTTAAAATAAACTATGAATCCAGCTTTTTTAATTAGAATTTATGTTTTTCATCAAGCGCCCGCTCTGTGTAAGACACTGTCACGTTTTAGTGTACTGCTGAAGGGTGTCCACACGTAAGTGGTCTAGTCAAAACATAAACACGTTTTAACGAGACCATTGATAAGTTGTGACTACAACTCCCAAGGTGCACTGCAGGGTCAACGTGCGCGCCTCAGCCGGTTTTCACTTTTCAGGCTACTGGGTTGGTTGTAAAGGACTGGCGGCTGAACAAGCTGAGCTTGAATTAAAGAACGAATAAAAGGGATTCTCCCAAGAACGAACGGAGATTGAAATAAACGACAAGCACGCTACTATGCCCAGCGCGGGACTCGTATCCACTGCACAATGGGCGACAGTTAGCGGGAATGCCGAGGGAATTCTTCCTTCCGTTATTCAGTGCACTAGACCTGTCCGTAGATAATGCGGGAAACGCCCTCAAGAAACTAAGGTATCAACATAATGCTCGTAGATGTGTTAGGAAGGTAGCTCTCCGCCACTTCCCTAAACTTATCTGCATATTTATTTTCGGAGATTGCAAACGCGGTAAGAGCACCGTATTCTCCCGGAGCGGAGTATGCTTTTCAATGGCCAGCTCCCAAGAGCCAGACGGTGCAACGGTCTGGCGGGAAATAGGAAATTATCAACAGACTTGTGCACGACAGTAAAATCGCCTGGAGATTTTAGCGTCCAGACACTTCCTGAGCAGCTGTTTAATTCTAACAGATTCCATAACAAGTTTTAGTGGATTTCGGTTCAACTGAAAAGACTCAACATTCCTTCGTCTTTATAGGAGGTATAAGTGCCCCCCCCATAGGCTGAAAGGGTAAGCCTGCCATTAAGGAATGCGAGCAAATTTTGTTCCTTGTTAGTCTCGTTCAAGGCTGCGTACTTCCCCGGTCTGCTTTGTCTTCAGAGCGCACGTCACACGCCAGAAGCCAGCAGCGACCCAACGAAACCCCTACCGCGACTCTGCTCCAGCGATCTTCCACGGAAAAGCATCCCCTGACGCAAGCGGGGACCGCAAAACCGCGAGAACCTTCCGCTCCTCCGAGATCCCGGGTTAGGAGGCGGGGCCGAGAGAGCAGGAAGTCACACTTAGGCCCTCCCACCTCAGTCGCGTACCCCT
Source organism: Lepilemur ruficaudatus (assembly GCA_963574885.1). Classification (NCBI taxonomy): domain Eukaryota; kingdom Metazoa; phylum Chordata; class Mammalia; order Primates; family Lepilemuridae; genus Lepilemur; species Lepilemur ruficaudatus. The sequence continues at coordinate 7,011 of CAUYRT010091079.1, read as the reverse complement.
CCTCGCGAGAGTGCCGAGCATTCCGGCCTGTGAAGCGCGTGCCGAAGCGGAGGTCTGCTCGTTGGACTCGTCGGCCGCCGTAGCCCCTGCTAGGACAGCCCGTGTGAGCCTGCTGGAGGAGGAAGAGAAAGGCAGAGAGAGTCGGGTTACAAGATGGCGGACCTGTAGTAGTTACCGCGGCGGCGGCGGCGGCGGGAGAGCGAGCGAGCTCTGGGGGGCAAAGGGAGGGAGGGGCGGGCATATGCGGGGGTAAAGTGAGAGGTAACAGGGACTCCGGGCGGGGGTGTCTCGGTGGCTCTTGTCATCTGTTCTCGTGGCTGAACCTTTGGAGCCATGGTGAACTCGGGCCTCTTCGGAGCCGCAGCCGCCGCCGCCACCGCCGCCACCACCACCACCATCACCGCCGCCACCGTCTCTCAAGAGTGAGGGGCGTGGACGAGGTGAGCGAGGAGGCGGCGGCTGGAGGAGAGGGGACAGCAGCCACCATGTCGGATACGCGGCGGCGAGTGAAAGTCTATACTCTGAACGAAGACCGGCAATGGGACGACCGAGGCACTGGGCATGTCTCCTCCACTTACGTGGAGGAGCTCAAAGGGATGTCGCTGCTGGTTCGGGCAGAGTCCGACGGTAAGGTTATTGGAACGGTAGGATAAGGGACAGTGCGTCTGGTTGGGGCACAGCCTGGGGTTTAGGCCTTGGGCCCGGTTACTGTTCCTACCACCTCTTGGGACAGCGCGTTGGTCTTGAGCTTGCTCTTACCTGCGGCAAAAACAAACTGTCTGGATTTACCCTCAGTGTGAAGCAGATTCTCTCTTCCCCCGCCTCCCATACTTATTAAGGATTTGACTCCTTCCTCTCCAGTTCCTCCTTTTGAAGAGAGCAGGGTGTGAGAGAGACGGAGGAAGTAGTGAGAGACTACGTAGTGACTGCTCACGCTAGGAAGCTAACATCCCCTACCCGTTTATTTATTTTCTCATCCATTCGTCTAATACAAAAAATTTAGCGAAAAACTTTTCTGAGTGTCCTTTTTCACTGGATTTTCCCTGCGGGCCCCGGTTGCTGCGGTCGACAGGTGCTGGGGAAAACCAAAAGGCACCTTTTCCTGGAGTTATTGCTGACTGTTGCCACGATACATGTACGCACAAGCACGTACATCTTTAGTCTGCGATCCCTCCAGGCTGTCTTTGTAGAAGGTGTTATGAAAAAGTGAATACCTTAGAGTCTAAGCAGATTAAGACCCCAAAGCTGATTGTAAACTCGTATTCGTTGATTTATTGTAAAATGTTTTAAAATTATAAAATGTAGAGTCGTAATTAAAACACCTTTTACGGTGTCACCTAGGTGTCTCTATTTGAGCATCTCATATGTGCAGTAAATAGAAAAATAACCACCTTTATTCTTGGCATATTTTGTGTTCTTGCACTTTCCCTTTTATTTTAAATAGTCACAAACATTTATTCTTACATAAGGTGTTCTTTTGTTCTTAATGAGAAAAGAATAAATGCGGCACTGTAATTGGTGTACTAAGTATTTAGATCCCTGTCATGGTTCTTTGTGTTTTATTTGTTAAACTGGAAATGCAATAAACCTTTTTACAAAGAGTGACTTCAAATAATCATTTAGACCTTAAAATTTTCATTTCAGTGAAACTTTTAATAGTCATTTATTCTCACCTTCTTGGTCTGAATGTTAGTTTTAGGTGGGTTTTCTTATTTAAGGGTTTATCGGAATAGAATGAAATATTCTAAATTAAATAAGAAGCCTACACCTGGAAAGAAAATGTGAATTAGAATACGTTTTATTACTTCAGATGTCCGGCTGAAGAGACATGAAAAGTTTGGTGGGTTTTTTTAATGTATATTTTTATTCAGGGTTTTATCATTTGAGATTTACAATATATTATTTTTTTATCTTTCAGGATCACTACTCTTGGAATCAAAGATAAATCCAAACACTGCATATCAGAAACAGCAGGCAAGTAGTTGTTTATCTTTAATTTGAAAGACTTCATCTGTGATCAAGAAGTATTAATCTGACAAAGATGGGAAAGCTTTCCTGACAAGAAAAAACATGTTTGGTAAACAAAGTTACAGACCATGTGTATTTTCTTTGCAGGTTAAAAGTTTCAGACTGAAAAGTGAAAATATTTTGTACTGGCAATAATTTACTATGACCTTTGAATTGAGCCACTGTTAGTTTATGTTAGAATATAATGTATTGATTAGTCTTATTTAACTGTAGTTAGCCAGGTCTCTTCTGTACCCTGTACTCTAAATCTTTTATTCTGAATCACGCTCAAAGGAATGGCATGAAAGGAAATTCAAAGGGATACTCTTTAAACCAAGGAAAGCCTGTTTGTGGTGTGAAATTAGATCCTTTGACTCAAGTAAAGGTAGAAGTTTTGAAGCAGAAAGCATATTTAATTATTGTATTTTTTTAATATAGTAATCAATGGATACTTTATAAAAGTGTACATTGCCAATTATGTAACATTTTCTGTTAATATTTATTGTCTTATTTGGGGAAGAAAACGTATGTTGTGTTTTAGCATGCCTAATTAATCTGAAAATGGTAGCAGTGATTCAACCTTTTTTTTCTGTAAATGTTTTTATTATGAAGTATATCAAAATTGAAAAGTACAGAGAATAATATAATTGGTGTCTGTAACACCACCAGATTTAACAATGTTAACATTATATCATATTGTTTCAAATCTTCTTGTAATGTTGAACATTATGGATAGAGTTTAAAGCCCCTATGTATCCATCCCATTCTATCCATTCTCCATCCTCCTCATAGGTAACCACTATTCTGAAGTTGATGTGTATTCTTTCTGTACATGCTTTTATACCTTTTCTGCATATGTATGTATCCATAAATAATATGTAGTCTTTTGTGTGTTTTTAAACTTTACACAATTGGTATCATACTCTTACATGTATTCTGCAGCTTGCATTTTTCACACGTTTATTTTGAAGGTTTGTTCATGTTAACAATGTAGATCTAGGTTTCTTTTTTTAAACACTGTATGGTATTCTGATGTATGATATACACCTATTGTTAGACATTTGGATTATTTCCAGTTTTTGTGTGTGTGTGGTATGTAAAGTCAATATGGCAAAGATTTTTGAAGGAAAACAAATTTTAGGATGATACTTACAGCAACAATGCCTACTTTCTTCAAGGTCTATGAAAATTTGGATGCCAGAAACAAATACTTCATAGTTGGAGGAATAAAATTGTTTATTGCACAGTTTATTAATAGTAAAGTCTTACTGTTAAATAATTGTTTTATGTATGCATAACATTCTTAATTATTTATTTGAACTATTTTTAAATTTTCCATATTCAATTAATAGCTTTTTCCTCTGTTTAGAAAATGTCATGTGTTCTTTTTGGTGAAGAATCAAATTAAACATTTATCCTGAATTGAACACCTGAAGATGTTTCCTATACCTTAAATATTTTAAGGTAGACATTTAAGTAAATTTTTCTAAGTCAGCCAGGCAGATGGTTACTCTCTGTCTTTGCACTAAATTTTACCAGATAGTCACTTCTGGTTTGTTTTTGTTTGTTTGCTTGTTTGTGGGGAAAGAAATACTAATATTTTATTATCATTTTTTCCCTTACCTGCATGAATATAAAATTACCAGGAACTTTGATCTTAAATGTGACTAAGTCATAAGCAGTTCCCCACAAATTTAGTTATAATATGGGTTCTTCTCAGATGATATATATAAGACCATTAGCTATTGTTACTCTGGAAAGATTACATTTTGGCAAAGGTTCATATATAGGATAGTCCCCAACATTAGAAATACACGATGGTTCTATGAATATTTTAGAAAAGTTTGGACATACTTTCCTGTGTAATATTTACTACTAGAAAATTGGCTCTAGATAAATGGCATTTTTTAAATATACTAAATATCTATAAAGTATTGGAGAAAAATGCTTTCTTTAAAAAAAATTTACACCATCATTTGGAAATGTTTTCTGTAACTAATCACATTTAAATACTCTTAGGGGTTTTTTTAATTTTTTTTTTAATTGACTTTTTAAAGTAAATAACATTTAGGTATAGAACTCTGCTAAATGAGAAAAATATGAAAAAGCTTTATATATAAAAATGAAAAACCTGTGTGAATAGGGTCACCCGTTTTATTTTCTTTATTTAAATTGGGTGAACTTTTTAAATAGAAATCAGAGCTATTTAGGGGTTATATTAAACTTAGTTTCCTTGAAATAGATTTGTTTTTTCATATTTTCACCCCAAATCTTGTTCATTTTGTACTTTTACCAAGTTACACAAATTGGGATTTCTGAATATATTTAAAATTTTCTCTTTGTTAGAATTATCCTTTTTAAAATGTCATCATTTAAGTTATTCGATGAATTAGTCTAGAAGGCTTTCCATTTCCTAAATTTACATGAAATACATTGTTCGTTAGTGGCTTTTTAAATGTTTTAAATTTTATTGTTTTAGAGATGGGGGTTCTTACTTTGTTGCCTAGGCTGGCCTGAAACTCTTGGGCTCAAAGGATCCTCCCGCCTCAGCCTTCCAAATAGCTGGAGCTACAGTAGTGGATTTTGTTTTGTTTTTTTGAGACAGAGTCACCTAGGCTAGAGTGCTATGGTGTCAGCCTAGCTCACACCAACCTCAGACTCCTGGGCTCAAGCGATCCTACTGCCTCAGCCTCCTGAGTAGCTGGGACTACAGGCACGCACCACCACCTAAGTTTTTCTATTTTTAGTAGAGATGGAGTCTTGCTCTTGCTCTTGCTCAGGCTAGTCTCAAACTCCTGACCTCAAGCGATTTCCCCTCCCACCTCAGCCTCCCAGAGTGCTCAGATTACAGGCACAAGCCACTACTGGCGAGCAGTGGGTTTTTTAAAAAAGTTTTTTTCATTAGTGGATTTTTAACAAAAATCTTGAGTGAGTGAATGAGATGTTTATAGGATATTTTGCTATATTAAAGTACATTGAATAAATTCAGAAGGGAACATATAACGTTCTTTTAACATTATAGTTTTAAAATGAGCCAAGTACTATATTATGTGCTCAGAATACATCTTTTTTTTTTTTTTTTCCAGAAGTGAAATACTGAATTGTGGGCTTGAAGTAAGTTAGAATGAGTAGAGTTGAATGTATCAAATGACTGAATACCGAAAAGGTCATCATCGATTTACATCACTTTCTTCCTTACTGTGCACAATAATGAAGTAGTTAATGGGAAGGAGAGGATATACTTACATACTTAGCAATAAACTTGTTAAGTATTTAAATAAACACACGTTGCTTAGGTTAAAATGAGATCTTTAGGGGAAAAAAATTAAGCATGTTGGAAAGAGAAAAGAATATAACAACATGAAATAAAGTGCCTGGTATGTGTGTCAGATTTTTAAATTATTTAAAATCAATTCCATGATTTTTTTTTTTTTTTTTGAGAACAGAGTCTTGTTGCTCTGTTGCCTAGTCTAGAGTGCAGTGGCGTCATCATAGCTCACTGTAACCTCAAACTCCCAGGTTCAAGCAGTCCCCCTGCCTCAGCCTCCCAAGTAGCTCGGACTACAGATGTGCATCACCACCCCTGACTAATGTTTCTATTTTTAGTAGAGAAGGTCTACGCTCTTGCTTGGGCTGGTCTCAAACTGTTGAGCTCACGAAATTCTCCCACCTCAGTCTCTCAGAGTGCTAGGATTACAGGCGTGAGCCACCGAGCCTGGCCTAGTCCCATGATCTTGACCAAATCAAGAGCAGAGTCAAAGCCAGGCATGGTGGTGGACACCTGTAGTTCCAGCTACTTGGGAGGCTGAGGTGTGAGGATTGCTTGAGGCCAGGAATTCAAGGCTATCATGCACCACGATCATGCCTGTGAACAGTCACTGTACTCTAAGCTAGGCAACATAGTGAGACCCTATCTCTTAAAAAATAAATAGAATCATAGGGATGTATACCTATTAGATTTAACACAGTCGTGTGTCACTCTGTTTAGGAGAGTCTTTATCTCAGTTTTATTGGTCGACCAAAAAAACAGATGGAACACTTACAGAATAAGATAGCTGATAAAAGTGTTTTTAACCCAGTACTCATTCAAAGGAATGCGTTTCACAGATTAAGCAACTAAGGTACAGAAAGATTAAGATTTTTTACTGAGATTATACAGCACGTATTTTCAACACAGAATATTATAAAAAGTAAATTGCATTCCACAGACTTGAGCAGTAGACAATTAAAGAAGGGAGAGGCTGATATAAGCAGGAATCATTAAGAAAAACTTCACTCTTGGTGGTGGTTGCTGAGCGAACTGTGATAGGGAAGGAAGTAGTACACTGCTGCAAAAGGTACTAAGCCTGTTTGCAGCAGAGGCTTCTTATTTAACAGCTTGCTTTTGAAAGAGAAGGGAGCCTTTTAGGTTCTTGAGTAGAGGCCTAAAATGATGAAAGTGATGCTGTGTTTAGGGAAATGAGTGTGGCAGTGTCATGAACAATAGGGGAGCAGGGTGGAACAGAAGAGCTTTGGGTAGCAAGACCTTTTGTAATAATTAAGATACAAAAAAGATGAAAGTCTGTTCCAGTGTGATAAATGGACTTGAAAAGAAGGAACAGAGCAGGAATAGAAACAGTGTATTTTCAAGAAAGTGCTGGAAGATTTGTTGAATGATTAGATAGTGAAAAGAAGGACAAAGATCACCGGTAGTATTTTTGAGTCTTAGGGCCAGGAAAATGATGGCTTTTTCCAAAAAGTGGAAAGTTGAGCAGGTTTATGTTAATTATTTGGTTTGAGGCTTGCTTATTTATTTATTTAATTTATTTTTTTGAGACAGGGTCTCACTCTGTCACCCAGGCTAGAGTGCAGTGGTGTCATCATGGCTCACTGCAACCTCAAGCTCCCAGGCTCAAGCAATCCTTCTGCTGCAGCCTCCCGAGTAGCTGGGATTATAGGCATGTGCCACCACACTTAGCTAATTTTTCTATTTTTTGTAGAGATGGGCTCTCACTATGTTGCTCA
>CAUYRT010091077.1:0-35124 GCA_963574885.1 Lepilemur ruficaudatus | reverse complement strand
CTAGCTCACAGCAACCTCAAACTCCTGGGCTCAAGCGATCCTACTGCCTCAGCCTCCCAAGTAGCTGGGACTACAGGCATGCGCCACCATGCCCAGCTACTTTTTTTCCATATATTTTTAGTTGGCCAATTAATTTCTTTCTATTTTAAGTAGAGACAGGGTCTCACTCTTGCTCAGGCTGGTTTCGAACTCCTCATCTTGAGCGATCCTCCCATCTCGGCCTCCCAGAGTGCAAGGATTACAGGCGTGAGCCACCGCACAGGGCCGCTAATAATTTTTTCTATATATTTTCAGTTGTCCAGCAAATTTCTTTCTATTTTTAGTAGAGACGGGGTCTCTCTCTTGCTCAGGCTGGTCTCGAACTCCTGAGCTCAAACGATCCACCCGCCTCGGCCTCCCAGAGTGCTAGGATTACAGGCATGAGCTACCACGCCCGGCCTAGAAGAACTCTTAAGACCCCTTCCCGAGTTTAAAATTTTAAAAGTCTATGATTTTAAACTAACGCTTAAAAGGTATGGTGACAAGTCAGCCACCTCTGATTTCCAAGGAGTCAGAACTTACTCTTTCCCTTAAACACAGCCCACCAAGGCCAGAGCCCATGTCTCGGAAGCCTCCTTACCGCTCCCATCTAGCACAGGGCCAGATACAAGGCAGACAACCAGTACAGCACGAGGGGAGGGAGAGTGGAGGAAGAGGAAGAGGAGGAGGAGGAGGAGGAGGAGGAGGAAAGGGAGGAGGAAGACGTGACATGGGCTTTGGAAACACCCAGAGGTGGGACCTGTCCTGGCATCACTCAGTGTGGTTTGTTCCCTCTGAGCCTCAGATCCCCCACCTAAAAAAGCGGACAATAACACCTGCGTCATAGGATTATTGGTGAGGGCAAAGTGATGTCATATGGTAAACATTCAATGAAAGATGGGTGTTTATTACTATAACTGCATGAATAAATGAATACTGAATGAAGTAATTTATCATTAAGATTTTTCAAGAAAAGGGGCCAAAGAAAGCATTAGTTGACTTGGACACCCTCATTAGAGGGAAATCCAACAAAGAAATAATATGCAAGACCCCAGAGCCATGGGCCACCCATCCCTCAATGACATCAGTATGGACAGTGAGTGGGGACCCAGCACGTTACGGCTACCTTTGGCCAGGTTTAAAGCACCTTCCGAAGCAAACAGAATTCTCTGTTTCTCGGACCCCTTATCCCTTCAACCCCCAATCCTTAGATGTAAAAATATCCCAATATTCTTAGTGAAGTATCCAGGACAGAGACCCTGGGGGGTGAGGGGAGGGACAGGGTCACGCAACTCCACCCCCAACCTTAGGTCCCTAATTGGTCTGGTGGAAAAACCTAGTTCTGAGTCCACATTCTGCAAATGTGCCACCACGTGACACCGGCAAGGGGCCAAAGTCCCTGGGGTTCCAATTCCTCATGAAACAGAGGTAAGAACAACTTTTTTGGCAACCACCATCATAATAACCGATTCAGGCAAGAATCAACAATAGATGTTAAACCCGTGGGGTGAAAGGTTATTGAGGAACAGGTTACTCACAGTGGCAAAGCACCTCCCAAAGATTACATATTAGTAACAAATGGAAAAAGGCACAATAGACCATTCTATTAATAACGGGTCACCACCTTAACAAAGTGATCAAGCTTAACCATTATTGGGTGCCAATAAAAGGGCCCAGTAACAGCATGTGCCTCCTCATGACATGATGTCATACACCAGCAGTCCTCACCCTTTTTGGCACGAGGGACCGGTTTCACAGAAGACAATTTTTCCATGGACCAGGGTGGGAGGGGTGGGAGGTGGAGCTCAGGCGGTGATGAAAGTGATGGGGAGCGGCTGTATATACAGATGGTCTGTGGCAACCCTACCACCACTCCCAGTTCCTGACTTTTATGGAAGATAGTATTTCCACGGATCGGGGGTGAGAAGGTGGTTGGCAGGGAGAGGTGGCAGGAGAGATGGATGAGGGGAGTGAGGCAGGGGTCTGCAGCCCAGGGGTTGGGGACCCCAGTCACACACTGAGAAAGACACAGCATCACCTGCATAATCTTCCTGCCAAACACATGTAACCTGAATGGACTCATAGGAAAGCAATCAGACAAATCCCAATCAAAGGACATCTGCAGAACAATGGGACTGGTCATTTTAAAAATGTTTAACTCATAACCCCCCTGCCCAAACAAAAAGACTAGGGAAATTCTCTAGGGGAATGGTGATAAAGTAGACATGGCAATAAATTCAATTTAGATGTTTACTTGCATGGTAGATCAAAAGAAAAAGGAAAATAACAGCTACAAGGACATTTTTGGGACAAATGGGAAACTGTATATTACATATTAATATTGTATCCATGTTAAATTTCCCGGATGTAGTTGATAACTTTACTGAGATTTTGCAGGAGAATGCCCTTCGATCTTAGGAGATACCTGTTGCAGTATTTAGGGGTGACGGGCCATGACTTCTGCCGAAAATTCAAATGGTTCAGCAAAATGTTGTTTGTGGGGAACAGGGAGGGAAGTGGGGATGTATGCAGAAAAACAAATCAAATGTGGCAAAATGTTACCAACTGGTGAATCTTCAGTCAAGAGTGTATATGGTTTGTTCATTGTACTATTCTTGCTATTTTTCTGTAGGTTTGAAATTTTTCAAAATCAAAAGTTGGAGGGAAAAACATTCTTCCTCTCTGCCTCAGAAGCTCTTGTAAGTATCAAATGGAATAAAGGAAGTGAAAGAGTTTTTAAAAGTATCCTGTGAGTGGTGGTCCCAGCCAGTGCAATAAGACAAGGAAAATAAATTAAAAGTCATAAAGACTAGAAGGAAGAAATAAAACTAATATTGTAGGAGATGGCACGATTGCTTAACTTAGCATAGCAACCCCCCAAAAATCAAATACCTAGGAATAAATCTAACAAGATAGGAAAGTCTTCTACAAAGACAACCTACAAATAAATGAAACAATATGTCATGTTTACTGATTAGAAAACTCAATATGACAAAAATTTCCTCAGTTAACCCATAGAATCAATAAGATTCCAATCAAAATCACAGCAATATTTGAAAAATATTGACAAGCTGATTCTAAAATTCATATGGAAATGCAAAGGGTGATAAGAGAAGGCAACCTTGAAAAAGAGTAAGAGCTAGAGGGTTTTATCACATACTCAGTCCTATTATAAAGTTAAGTAAGACAGGATAGCACTAGCTGCAGGACGGACAAACTGACCAGTGGAGCAGACTAGAGCATCCAGAAACAGACCTGCACAAATGTGGTCACCTGATTTATGACAAAACAACACTTCAGTGCCATGGGGAGAAGGCATTTTTTAAATAATGGTGCTGGGTCAACTGGATATCCATGCAGTGGGGGAAAAAAAGGATCTTGACCTTGATCTCCCACCGAACACAAAAATCAATTCCAGATGAACTACGGATCTAAATGTGAGAGTTCAAACAATAAAGCTTTTTGAGAAAAACATGAAAATCCACATGACCTTAGAAGTAGGCAAAAATGTCATAAGCAAGACATAAAAAGAACTAATGGACCAAGTAGAGCTGAATAGTCTGTGTTAAATTAAGAACTTCTGTTCATTCAAAGACGCCTTTTTAGGAGTGTGAAGACAACCCACAAAGTGGGAGAAGAGTTTTAGAATATATATATATCCGGCAAAGGACTCATATTCAGAATATATAAAGAACTTTTATGTCATAGGCTAAATTGTGTCCCCTCCAAAAATTTATACATTGAACTCCTAACCCCCAGTACTCCTCAGAATGTATCCGGAGATAAAGCCTTAAAGAGATAATTAAGTGAAAATGAGGTCTTTAGGGTGGGCCCTCATCCAAGGTGGCTGGTGGCCTTATAAGAGGAGCTTAGGACACAGACACATGCAGAAGGAAAACTATGTGAAGACAGGGAGAAGACAGCCATATATATGCCAAGGAGAGACCTTCAAAGAAATCTGCTGACATCCTGATTTTGGCTTTCTTTCTTTCCTTTTTTTTTTTTTTTTTTTTTTTTTAAGACAAGATTTCTCTCTGTTGCCTGGGAAGAGCGCATCATAGCTCACTGCAACCTCACACTCCTGGACTCAAGCGATCCTCCTGCCTTGGTCTCCCCAAGTAGCTGGGATTATAGGCGTGTGCCATCACGTCCAGCTAATCTCTTTATTTTTGTAGAAATGCAGTCTTGCTATGTTGCTCAGGCTAGTCTCAAACTCCTGGCCTCAAACAATCCTCCCACCTTGGCCTCCCAAACTGCTGGGATTACAGATGTCAGCCACCATGATCAGCCGATTTTGGATTTCTTAACTCCAGAATTGTGAGAAAATAAATTTCTGTTGTTTAAATCCCACCCCCGCAGTGTGTGGCAGCCCTAGCAAACTAAAACATCCTACAGTCAATAAGAGACAACCCTTTAAAATAATTAGGAAAAGACCTGATCAGACATTTCACAGAAGAGGGCATCCAAACAGCCACCAAACATATGAAATAGAGTTCCATTTCATTAGCCCTTAGAGAAACACCAACTAAGAGAGATACAACTATACTCCCACCAGCATGGGAGCGTGGCTGAAATGAAAAGAATGAAAACACCAACTACTGGTGAGGATATGGAGCAAGCGGAACCAGATCAACCCTTTGGGACAACTATTTGACAGTGTGGACTAACATTGCACACATATGCATCCTCCATGACCCAAGTAATTCCACTCTTAAGTGTATGCCCAACAGAAATGCATCCATATGTTCACCAAAAGTCATGTTCTACAATGTTCAAAGCGGCACTCTACAGATAGCCTAGAACTGGCAGCTACCCAAGCACCCATCAACAGTAGAATGATAAATTGTAAAATATTCACAGAATGGAAACTATGTAACACTGAAAACAGATCTACAAACACACACAACAAACAACATGGATGAATCTCATAAACACAAAGTTGAACCAAAGAAGCCAAAAGCAAAAGAGGGCATTCTGCACGATTCCACTGACATAAAGATGGAAACAGGCAAAACTCAGTCATGCTGTTAGAAGTCAGGGCAACCAACAGTGGAGGGCAGTGACCAGACGGGAACACCAGGGGGAGGCTGCGGTGCCGGTCACCCTAACATGTTCACTTTGTTAAAATTAATCGAGCTATGGCCGGGCGCGGTGGCTCACACCTATTCTGAGGGGCCAAGGTGGGAGGATCACTTGAGGTCAGGAGTTCAAGACCAGCTTGAGTAAAAGCGAAACGCTGTCTCTACTAAAAATAGAAAAAATTAGCTAAAAATAGAAAAAAATTAGCCAGGCGTGGTAGTCCCAGCCACTGGAGAGGCTGAGGCAAGAGGATCACTTGAGCCCAGGAGCTTGAGGCTACAGTGAGCTGTGATGACACCAGTGGACTCTAGCCAAGGCAACCGAGTGCGACCCTGACTAAAAAAAAAAAAAAAAAAAAAAAAAAGGCCGGGCACGGTGGCTCACGCCTGTAATCCTAGCACTCTGAGAGGCCAAGGTGGGCGGATCGCTCAAGGTCAGAAGTTCGAAACCAGCCTGAGCAAGAGCGAGACCCCGTCTCTACTATAAAAAATAGAAAGAAATTAATTGGCCAACTAAAAATATGCATAAAAAATTAGCCGGGCATGGTGGTGCATGCCTGTAGTCCCAGCTACTTGGGAGGCTGAGGCAGAAGGATCACTTCAGCCCTGGAGTTTGAGGTTGCTGTGAGCTAGGCTGACGCCACGGCACTCTAGCCCAGGCAATAGAGTGAGACTCTGTCTCAAAAAAAATAAAAAATAAAAAATAAAAATAAAAATAAAGACACAGTGAATCTAATGGAAACCCACAGTGGGGCCAGGCACAGTGGCTCACGCCAGTAATCCTAGCACTCTGGGAGGCCGAGGGGGGAGGACTGCTTGAGCTCAGGAGTTCAAGACCAGCCTGAGCAAGAGCAAGACCCCATCTCTAGATAGATTAGATAGATAGATTAGACAGATAGATACATACCCAGAGAGACCCACAGCGGCGAGACTGTTCTAGGGGGAGACCTGACTGAAAAACAGCCTAGTCAAGCCCCAGGGAAGGGGACAGTTTAATTCAGAAAAGCATCTCTTCACTTCATAAGATTGAGCTGGTTGTTTTGCCGGGTCAAGCAGAGAGCTCCCGTTCTTTATGAAAAAGAATGTCAGCCCCTCTAGGACCCTAAAACTGCTTCTCTCTAGCCTCACTGCTCCCTCCTCCCCTGCTGGCTTGGGTGAGTCTGCTTTGCCATTCTCCAAAGAAGCCAAGATCAGCTTGAGAAGCTGTTATTAAGGATCCCCAAAGCCACCTGCTCAGGCCTCACCTGGGAGCCCAGGAGAATTTTCCATCATGTTCTTCCTACCTTCATCCCCTCCTTACGTCTTGTCCCTGCTCCGAGGCTAGGTCCGATTCACGACTCAAAGTTGCCTCCCTGCCTGCTTTTCTGCCCTGGACTCACATGTAGCTCTTCTTTACCCCCAGGGTGCATCATGCAGGCAGCGGGCGAGTGCTGGAAGTATACACCACCCAGCCCGGGATCCAGTTTTACACGGGCAACTTCCTGGATGGCACGCTGAAGGGCAAGAGTGGCGCCGTCTATCCCAAGCACTCAGGGTTCTGCCTGGAGACCCAGAACTGGCCTGATGCCGTCAATCAGGTAAAGCTGACTTGTCACACTGGTGTTATGTCAAGGTCACACCGTGTGAGAGGTCACGACACTCAAGTCACACATGACTCAAAAGTCCATGTTTGTTCTCTTCTCCAACTCATGATAACCACAGAAAACCCGTAGTCAAGTTACTGGTATGGCATTTACATGCTAAGAGAAAAGCTCAAATTTTGTGCCTTCAAAGGCTTTAATGTTTCTCCTTATCAATATACCTTCTCATTTTCTGCAACCACACTTTTAAGCTGATTTTCCATATCTTTTCTTTCTGTTTTCTCCCTCGTAACTTTCTTTTTTAGCTATTACTAGAATAATGCTCCTGAAAGTGCCAGCTCATGGTAAGAAGCTCACAGCTTGCACCAGTATGTAAATCAACACTGCTGCTTCCTTCATCAGGAACATCTTACTTTGACAAAGTGTGCTTGGTGATGTAGTAGGTTTCCCACTCTGGCTCAAGTTCTTTCTCTCACTGCAAAGCAATAATAAGCAGTTTCCACACTGGCACCGGTCCACAGAACACTGGCCTAGAGACCAGTCCAGAAGCATGCCCTGGGGCCAGGTGCAGTGGCTCATGCCAATAATCCTAACACTCTGGGAGGCCGAGGTGGGAGGATTGCTTGAGCTCAAGAGTTTGAGACCAGTCTGAGCAAGAGCGAGACCCCGTCTCTACTAAAAAAATAGAAAAATTAGCCGGGCATCGTGGCACACACCTGTAGTCCCGGTTACTTGGGAGGCTGAGACAGGGGATCGCTTGAGCCCAGGAGTTTGAGGTTGCAGTGAGCTATGATGACACCTGCGCTCTACCCAGGATGACAAAATGAGACTCTGTCTCAAAAAAAAAACAAAAACAGAAGCAGGCCCCAAATGGGTAATGGCACAGCTTGGGCTGGCAAGGTGTAACCTGTGTTGTTTTCCCCTTCACAGCCCCACTTCCCTTCTGTGCTGCTGAGGCCTGGTGAGGAGTACAACCACACCACCTGGTTCAAGTTTTCTGTGGCTTAAGGAAGATATGACCTGGTCCAGGGCAGGGCTCAACAGCCTGTCTCCTGTCCAGAGAGGAGATGAAGATTGAGAAGCTTTAAAAGTGATCCTGTAGATTAGAATCATGCAAATGATAGTTGTCATGATAATCAGTCTATGTTAATCAGTCTGAATATTGATTTCCTTTTCTGATGACTGGCTCCAGGCTGTGTCTAATGACCAACTCTATTCTCTGTACAGTTTAGAGGGCATGTGAACCCAACCACCAATGTCATCATCTAAGCCCTGACCCTAGCTCAGCAGTGGTGCCAAGGACTCTTGTGCTGCTGTTGGAGCTGTCTCTCTGCCCTGTGTTTTTCTTTTCAACATTTCACCCTTCCTTTCTTTGATACTACTCCCACTGCTTTTCTCTTTCCTCCTCCTCTGCCACAAACCTCCATACTCGTGTGCAGCAGTCCAGAGTGTTCTGAGGTTGTATGAGCTCATTCGGCACACTGGCAGATGGACCTCTCTTCCTCTAAGGCAGTACATGAGGCTTAGCGAGGTTGAGGGACCTACCACAAGCTAGCAAGTAGCTTGGGACTCAAGCTGGGACTCGAGTTCAGGTCATGCAAATTCAAGTCCCTTCTTTGCCTCTACCTCAGTCTGCCAGGGCATTCCCAGGGCCACAGAGGGGCTAAGAGGAGTCTGAGCCTTGCTCTGTTAGAGCCAGTCCTGCTTCTCAGATTCCCTTTTATAAGAAGCATTAGGCTGAATTGAACTGTCTCTGAGACCCAGAGCTGGTCTGACAAACTGAAGATCAAAATGTCTAGAAAAAAATCTGCCATCTGATTCCCTGATTTTGGGGCTAACTGAGAAAGCCCAGTGCAGCCGAGGCACGAGAAGGCAGGCAGGCACTGGGGACACAGGAGCTGTGTAGCATGAGGAGACTGCACAACGAGGATTACACATTGCACCAGCAGCAGAGGTAGTGTTGTGTGGACCAGGCTGGGGCTTTTCCTTTCCTGGGCAATCAAATCATCACTGATGGAACTGGGTTGTTGATTTTTAGAGAAATATATTTCATACTAATATATGCTACAGTAATGAAATAAAACCAAAATCTACATCTTCAGAAGACTCCAGTTCCTTCATTCATCGTTAACTGTCAGGCACTGACCTTTGGGAAACAGACTAAGTGCATGGTGTGTTCTGGATTCTATTTGCTCTCCAAGAGGAGCCTGGAGGAAATTTTCCTATGGGTAAGCTGCCTAACTGGCAGCCTGTTGAGCTTTCCATACTTCTTTCTTTGCAACCAATAGTAAACCAAAGATGTTATTTATTTTTACATTCATTGAGTACCTACTCCGGACACAGTCCTCTGCTGGGTCTTTTAAGGGAGTCAAGAGGTAACAAGGCCACATGCGGTGGCTCACACCTGTAATTCTAGCACTTTGGGAGGCCAAGGTGCGAGGAAGCCTTGAGCCCAGGAGTTTGAGGTTGCAGTGAGCTAGGCTGATGCACTCTAGCCTGGGCAACAGAGCAAGACTCTCTCAAAAAAAAGATAATGTATAATGTGCTCTTCACACAGCTGCCCATCAGGTGGTGACATTCTCAGTTGTCTTCTCACTAGAGACAGGTCTGCAGGTCGCTCCATTCTGAAGTTACCAATGTATACGTTAGCCACGAGGCCTCAGAGGTGAAATATTAAGCTGATTGCAACTCATCTACCAGTATGATTAATTGTTTGATGCAATGTTATAATATTCTAGGTACCAGCAATCACTTAGGAAGCTCCAGAGAAGGAAGAAGAAAGAGAAAGAATGTTTTCTTATTCACAAGTGTATAGGCCCCTGGTTCCCCCTACTTTTTTTCTGTGTCCTAACTGAAAATCAGAGTGCCTTAACCACTCTGTCACCCAGCCAACTGCAGGTTTTTCCCAGTAGGCAGAACCCAAACTGGGACCTTGAACATTCCCAGGCCCTGATTATAGGTATCTAGGTTGTTACCTAAAGCACTGAAAGAAACTGTTCCCAGCCCTGAGCCAAATTCCTTACACACTCATATAAACTCCATACTCTGACCCCCTCGCTGCAGACGTACCTGGATGGAACACCCCTTTTCTCTCACTGTCGGTCACCAGGATCGCTGCAGCACTCTCTGAGTTCCCCTGGTAAGTGCTGAGGACTGATCACCCCGGCGTTAGTGCTGCTTTCTTGGAATCCCAACTGGCCCCATCCTGGGACAATTTTGGACACCCCTTGTGGGAACTCCCCTGCCACTGCTTTTGGGGTGATTTTAGCTATGGGTTCAGCAGGACCAAACAACAAGGAAACATAACAACTACAAATTCGTTCTCAATGTAATGGCCTCCAGGTTTGAGAATATACTTAACAGCCAAATACTTTGTTTCCCCTGTTCTAAAAGAGAGTTATTTTTATAATAAACCAAGTCTACAGCAGCCCAAGTAAGGAGATTCACCTGTGAAGCAGTTAAAATAAATTAATTGTATTTATAATTGAAAATAATTGAAAATTACTTTCAAAATTCAATTTTGAAAATTGAAAATTAATTGTATTTATAAAAGAAAATAAAAAGCCTAAATTTGTCAAGCCGTAAATCTGAGGAAAGCAGAAATTTAGAGAAATTCATTTTTTGTGGCAGCAACCAATCTATCCTTTTTCATGAAACACACACAAGAGAGAACTTTGCTTGAGAAAAGATCTTCTGTGTGGTTAGGATCTTATGATAAAATCACTGAAGGCCTCAGTGAAATACAATTTTACAAGGTAAGATGTAACATTACTATTAAGATACTTGCACAAGCATTGCTGGAAAGACGAAGACATGCTGTAGAGGTTGAACTGTTGTGACCATTAGGTAACCAAGGACAGTCTAATCTCAGAAGACTAAAGGAAGTTGAGTGTCGATAAATAAGTGGTAGTTTATGAAAAGTAGAACATGAAAAAATTCAGGACCACCAGCGAGGGCAAGAGGGAAGCACAGCACGTCCTGGTCCCTGGCGGGTTCCCAGTATCACTCTCAACCATTTTAAACAATCGCATCGCCAGGTTGCAAGGGGGCTACTTGCACAGTTTGGACAGAAGTGCAATCCTTTTCCAGTCAAGGCATTTACCTTCTCTAGGTTCCCATTTCTCCAGTTCAGTTAGCCAGATCGTAAAGTCTCAGATGCTTTGGGCAGCACTTCCAGCCATAGTCAAGCAAGGAAGTCGGCAAAACCTCTCCTCACTAAGGGAACTATAATGCTGAAAAAGATGGACAAAACAGTGATTTCCGTGCTCAGGAAACTGACCAAGGACATACAACATTTCAATCTGAGACAAGTTTATGTCTGAAAAACTGCCAAACTTTGGAGAGGAACGGCGAGTATCTGTAGCGTTCTTGCTGGGGCTGTTCCGTTCTCCTCACTCCTCCAGCTCGGTCCTTGTGAAGGTTCTGCTGGGGCAAGACAGACCATGAGGACAAGCAGGCTGCCATGGAATGGCAAGTGACAGTCATGCCCAATGAAGTCGTCAACAGAAGTAATTATCTTGGTGCTGTGCAAGCAGGGAGGGCCTATGGTCCTACTAGGCTGAGGTTACGGATCAGCAGATTTTTGGCTGATTGGAGACTGCACACATGTATGCCAGGGGCCTGAGAGGGCCCAAGCTATTCACACACTCCTGGCCAACTCTGAGACTGCATGCATGTGCAGTCTTAGAGATGAAAAAGAGCTCAGCAAAAGGTAAAAGCCACGCCAGACTTGCAAGTAGCCTGAACATTAAAATCACTCACCTGCCTACACACAGATCCATCAGCAGAGGGCAGAAGTCTGACTGGCTGAGGTGCTTGAGCACAACCTCTGTCCAGTCGTTGGCTGACCACTAAGCTATGCAGGCACAGAGCAACTCCCTAGAAAGCTGAGTTTAAACACAAGACGCCGGGCACAGTGGCGCACACCTGTAGTCCCAGCTACTCAGGAGGCTGAGGTAGGATTGCTTGAGCTCAGCTCAGGGCTGTAGTGCATTAAGATTGCATCTGTGAATAGCCACTGCACTCCAGCTTAGGCAAGACAGTGAGACCCTGTCTCTAAAAAAAAAAAAACAAGAAAAAACCCCACAAAACCTCACAAGAATGCTTAAAAGAAAAAACCGAAATAGATTATATATACAAAAAAAAAAAAAAATGAAGCATCAACCCCCCACTGCTAAATTTGACTGGCTTTTAAAAAATAGAAAAAAGTTTGATGTTGTAAAAAGTATAATAACACATGAAAAGCTAACTAGAGAAAGTCAGAAGTAGATTTGAGCTGGCAGAATAATAAGTGAACTTGAAGATAGATTAACAGAAATTATTCAATCTGAAAAACAGAAAAGAGATTGAAGAAAACTGAACAGAGCCTCAGAGACCCATGAGACATCAGGCACATCAGCGTTGTGTAATTGGAGTCCAAGAAGGAGAGAGACAGAAAAAATATATGAAAAAATGACAAAAACACCCCAAATTTGATTACAAAAAATCTATAACTCCAAGAAGCTCAACAAACTCTCAGGATAAATGCAAGGAGGTCCCCACCTAGATGCATCATATTTAAACCACTAAATGCCAGAAGCAAAGAGAAAATTTGAAAGTACCAAGAGAAAAATGACTCATCACTACAGGGGACCACCAATACAATTAACAGCTGACTTCTCGTCTGAAAAAATGGAGTCCAGAATACAGTGGAATGACATAGTCAAAGTGCTTAAACACCAGGGATTCTATTATAACCCAGAACTGTCCTTCAAAAGCAAAAAAGAAACAAAAACATTCCCAGATAAACAAAAACTGAGAGAATCATTGCTAGCAGACCTGACAAGAAATATTAGAGGAAGTCCTTCATGCTGAAAGAGAATTACACCAGAATTCATGGAAAGAAATAAAGATGATCAGAAATATAAATATATGGGTTAATAAAAAAGACATTGTATTTTTTCACTTATTTTCTTAAAAGACATAAAATTGCATAAAGCAATATTTATAACACTGTATCATTGAGTTTATAATTCATATATAATATATGTATTATATATAATATATAGCACACGGGAGGGAAGGCAAGGCCAAGCACAGTGGCTCATGCCTGTAATCCCAGCACTTTGAGAAGCTGAGGCAGGAGAATTGCCTGAGGCTAGGAGTTCAAGACCAATCTGGGCAACATAGCAAAACCCTGTCTCTACAAAAATTTTAAAAATTAGCTGGGCATGGTGGCATGCGCCTATAGTCCTAGTTACTCTGGAAGCTGAGGCAAGAGTATTGCTTGAGCCCAGGAGTTTGAGGTTGCTGTGAGCTAGGCTGACGCCACGGCACTCTAGCCCAGGCAACACAGTGAAACTCTGTCTCAAATAAATAAACAAATAAATAAAAATAAATACTCCAAAAGGCAGTTTGTCAGACTGAATTTGAAAGCAAGATCCAACAACTATATGTTGTCTACAGAGACTTACCTTAGATTCCAAGCCACAAATAAGTTGAAAGTAAATTGATGGAAAAGATATACCATACAAACAGTAATCATAAGAGAGCTGGAGTGGCTGTACTAATATCACACAAAAAAGACCTTAAGAAATATTACTATCAACAGAGATGCTTCATAATGATAAAAGCATCAACACATCAGCAAGCTATTATATAACAATTATAAATTTATGTATGCACACAATAATATAGCCTCACATGCTGTGAAGCAATAATTGTGGCCAGAGGCCATGCCTGGAGTTGACTTAATGCTAGGCACACCCAATGGTTCTGGTAAATACTGCTTCAAATTTCCTAAATAGAACATTACTTTTTGTTTAGACTAGTATTTCCTTGAGCACAGTGACCCCTACTGGTACTAATGTAAATTAAAATGCACTTCCAGCCTTTTTCATAGAAAGGTTTCATTCTAGCATGGGGGTGGGGGTAGGGGTGCCATTTGATTAGACAGGATCAGAGAAACCTAGAGGACACATAGTAGAATCTTTCTTTGACTCACATGTGAGTGCTGCTAACTTCTTTATTATAACAGTGTTAAACCAGGTCAATCTGTCCAAAGACTAGTAACCTAGGAGCCTGGAACAGTGGTTTTCAATCCTGGATGCATATTAGAATCACAGGGAAGATTTTTAGATTAACGCCCAGGCTTCAGTGATTTTTATTTCATTAGAATGTTTTTGTTTTTGAGACAGAGTCTCACTCTGTTGCCCCGGCTAGAGTGCCGTGGCGTCAGCCTAGCTCACAGTAACCTCAAACTCCTGGGCTCAAGTGATCCTCTTGCCCCAGCCTCCCGAGTAGCTGGGACTACAGGCATGTGCCACCATGCCCGGCTAATTTTTTCTATATATTTTTAGTTGTCCAGCTAATTTCTTTCTATTTTTAGTAGAGATGGGGTCTTGCTCTTGCTCAGGCTGGTCTCAAACTCCTGAGCTCAAACAATCTGCCCACCTCGACCTCCCAGAATGCTAGGATTACAGGCGTGAGTCACCGTGCCCGGCCACATTAGAATGTTTTTAAGCTCCTTATGTGATCCTAGTATGCGACTAGGGATAAGAACCACTGTCCTAGAGTAAAAGCTTTCCCTACTATTATCTTGTAATATTCACTAATATTATGGTAAGTGCAAAACTGTGTTTACCTAGAATTTCCCTCTACCTTCACAAAGCACTTCCTCAAGAAATGAGTCATGGAGGAGACAGTCTTCACTGACCAAAAGTATGTCTTGGTAAGGCCCTGGTATTCAAGGTAATAATCTTAGCACCCGAGATCTCCAGAGAAAATTATTTTGAACATTGTAAAGTTGAAGACAAATGTCTAAACCAGGGTTGGCAAATATTTTCCATAAAATGAAAATGAGAGAGTCCAGAATCACAGTGGGATAAAAAAATAATTTAAAAAAAGAAAAGAAAATGAGAGTAAATATTTTAGGCTTTGTAGGGGACTTTGTCATAATTACTCAACTTTGCCACTATAGCACAGAAAGTCATAGACAATAGGCAAACAAATGATCCTGGCTGTGTTCCAATAAAACTCTACAGATACAATTTTTTTTTTGGAGACAGAGTCTCGCTCTATCACCCCAGCTAGAGTGCAGTGGTATCATAGCTCACTGCAAGCTCAAACTCCTGGGCTCAAGTGATCCTCCTGCCTCAGCCTCCCCAGTAGCTAGGACTACAGGCACGCTCCCACACACCACCAAGCCCAGCTAATTTTTTTCTGTTTTTAGTAGGCACTTGGTCGTGCTCTTGCTCAGGCTGGTCTCAAATTCCTTAGCTCAAGTGATCCTCCTGTGTTGGCCTCCCAGAGTGCTAGGATTACAGGCGAGATCCACCACACCTGGCCTGGATAATACAATTTTAATTTTACATAATTTTCATGTTATGAAATGTTACACTTTCTTTTTCAACAACTTAGAAATGTAAAACCATTTTAGCCCATAAACTGTATGAAAACAGCAACAGGCCAGATGTGGCCTGCGGGCCATAATATGCTGATCCCAGGGGGAATAAAAAAGAAATTATTTTTCTCTCTACTCTCACACCACTCAACACTTCTGACAGAAATATATGGGGGGTTTTCCTCACACACCAACTCAGCAATTCTGCAGTGGACATCAGCTGGATGTCCTCTTATTCAATTCCAACACTACGTGTAGATAGTGTCAGATCCCACAGGTTGAAGGCTCAGTCCCACAAGACTGCCCCCCATCTCAGACACCAATCGCAGTTACTGTAGTGGTTGTCACCTATACTTCTGGCTGACCAGATATAAATCAGGATTCCCATGATCCCCCTCGTTGGGTTTCAATTAATTTGCTAGAGCTGCTTACAGAACTCAAGGCGACACTTTACTTACATTTACCCATTTTTTATAAAGGATATTACAAAGGATACACATGAACAGCCAGATGGAAGATGGATAAGGCAAGACATGTGAGAGGATACACAGCTTCCAAGCCCTCTCCAGGAGCCACCTGCAGGCACCTCCTCACATGCCGCTATCCAGAAGCTCTCTGACCCCATCCTTGTGGGTTTTTAAGGAGGCTTTATTATGTGGGTATGACTGATTAGAACACTGGCCGTTGGAGATCACGTAACCTTCCACCCCTTTCTCTTCTCCCTTCCCAGGAGGTTGAGGGGTGGGGCTGAAGGTCCCAACCTTCTAATCATGCATTGGTCTTTCCAGTGACCAGCTCCCATGAAGAAGCTATCAAGGGACCACCAGTCATCTCATTAGTAGACAAAAACCCGCCCTTATCACTCCAGAGATTCCAAGGACTTTAGGAGCTTTTGGCCAGGAAACTGGGACCAGATACATATTTCATAATATCACACCCATCTAAACAAATAGCACTCTGAAAATACAAACATTAAAACACAAATACCCATCGTATTAGGCAAAAAAAGCAGTGCGTTGTTGGGAGCCCAGGAACTCTGGCAATGGTCCTCCTGACACAGGCTGAGATAAACTGGCCTAATTACCTTTACCTCTGCTGTATATATTTTCTTTACGGACAGATTTTTTTTTTTAATTTAGTTTGAAACCTGAGTAGTGAAAAGGAATCATTTTCTAGAATCTAAAAAAGATATGTTACAAATGAAAATAAAAAAAGGGTAGAGTCTTTGTATAGGATCACATCCAGCCACCTTCAAGTCTTGGTCATTAAGAAGCACAACCCAGGGAATCTACAGAGGTAAGTGTAGGCTTAGTCATATAAGATGGAAGCTGCTGGCTAATGACTTGACCTTAGGGCCAGGCTGACTCACCTGGACTCACCAGCTCTTGGTGGTAGTTAAGTCTGCACACTTTCTTCTGCAAAGAACTTCCTGCACAGAAAATTTCCACATCCTTTCTGAGTAGAACTCTGAGTACAGAACTAACAGAGGTTAACCCAAATGAGGAAAGAAGAACCTTGCACTACAGTTGTGGAGTACAGCTGGACATTGTAAACATTAGCCAAAGGATCTAAATCCTTTGCAGACCAATTCAGACAGAAGTCAGTCTTATAAAGGCAGCTAAAAGGAAAATGTGGGCTTTTAATTGAAATGATTATAAAGGTCTTACAGAAGAGAAGAGGTTCCAATTTTATGCACTTAGTTTAGTGGATTAGAATTCATTCATTCATCCATTAACATTTTTCATTCATCAAATATTTAAGCATTAGCAAGTGCTAGGCAATGAGGAAACAGGACCTCTGGTTTCTGTAGTCAAAATTTGTCTTGTGGTGGCATACATGCAGAGAAACAGGCAATATCAGTATAAATAGAGGAGTCCAATATGAGAGAAGTCTGACCATGCTGAAAGAGAACTTAAGCCAGATTTTTCAACTCATGGAAATTTTTCAGAGTTGGGGTAAAACATGTATTTTACCACAATTTTTAAAAAGTGGCTGGGCATGGTGGCTCATGCCTGTAATCCTAGCACTTTGGGAAGCTGAGGCAGGAGGATCACTTAAGGTCAGAAGGTCGAGACCAGCCTGAACAAGACCTCATCTCTACAAAAAATAGAAAAATTAGCCGGGTGTGGTGGCAAACACCTGTAGTCCTAGCTACTCGGGAGGCTGAGCCCAGGAGTCTGAGGCTGCAGTGACAGCTATGATGATCTCAGTGCACTCTAGCCCCAGAAGACAGAATGAGAGCCTGACTGGAAAAAAAAAGAAAAAAATTAGCCGGATGTGGTGGGGTAGTCCCGTAGTCTCAGCTACCTAGAGGCTGAGATAGGAAGATCACTTGAGCCCAGGAATTCAAGGTTGCAGTGAGCTGTGATCATGCCACTGCACTCCAGCCTGGGCAACAAAGCAAGATGTCATAAAGATAAAACAAAGCCTATGTCTTCAAAAAAAAAAGAAATTATAAATAAAAGTTTTAAAAAATTTAAAAACTAAGACTGCGTGCAGTGGCTCATGCCTGTAATCCTAGCACTCGGGGAGGCCGAGGCAGGCGGATTGCTCAAGGTCAGGAGTTCCAAACTAGCCTGAGCAAGAGCAAGATCCTGTCTCTACTAAAAATACAAAGAAATAATTGGCCAACTAAAAATATATAGAAAAAATTAGTCGGGCATGGTGGTGCATGCCTGTAGTCCCAGCTAATCAGGAGGCTGAGGCAGAAGGATCGCTTGAGCCCAGGAGTGTGAGGTTGCTGTGAGCTAGGCTGACGCCACGGCACTCTAGCCTGGGCAACAGAGTGAGACTCTGTCTCGAGAAAAAAAAAAAAAAAATTTAAAAACTATGCTGAGACACCATTTTTCAAAAAGATTGGTAAAAATCAGTAAGTTCGATAGCCCACCATGCAGGCAATGGTACAGGGAAACAGGCACTCCTAAACATTGCCACTAGGGCAAACCAATAATACCTAGCAAAAGTATAAACACGTATACCTTTTGACCCAGCAATTCAATTTCTAGGGATTATCCTAGAATGTATGTTCACCTGTGCAATATGTTGTATGAGGTTATTCATTGCAACACTGAAGTTGTAATTAAAAACAATCCTCATATCCATCAATAGAAGCTGATTCAACTCCTGTTACTTCTTCGCTCAAAAACCTTTCAGGAGGAAACAAACAACCTGATTAAAAGATGGGCCAAAGACCTTAGTCCCTTCACCAAAGAAGATGGCAAATAAACATATGAAAAGATACTCCACATTATAGGTCATCAGGAAAATGCAAATTAAAACCAAGATATCACTACATATCTGTTAGAATAACCAATATTAAGAACACTGATAACACCAAACGATGGCAAGGATAAACACCAAATGCTGGAGAAAATGCGGAGCAACAGGAATTCTCATTCATTGCTGGTTAAAAATGCAAAATCATACAGCCTCTTTGGAAGACAATTTGTTAGTTTCCTAAATAATTAAACATACTCTTACCATATACACAAGAAATCATGTTCCTTGGTGTCTACACAAGGAGTTGAAAATTTATGTCTACACAAAAACCTGCATGTGGATGTTGATAGCAGCTTTACTCATAATTGCCAAAACTTGGAAGCAACCATGATGTCCTTAAACTGTAATACCTACAGACAATGGAATATTTATTTAGCACTAAAAAGAAAAGAGCTATCGAGCCACAAAAAGACAAGGAGAAAACTTAAATGCATATTTACTAGCTGAAAGAGGCCAATCTGAAATGAATGGTTCCAATTATATGACATTCTGGGAAAGGCAAAACTATGGAGATAGTAAAAAGATCAGTGGTTTCCAGGGGTCGGGGGAAGGGAAGGATAAATGGGTGAAGCACAGAGGATTCTTCCGGCAATCAAACTACTCTGTATGATAAATACAATGCTGGATACATGCCATTATACATTTGTCCAAACCCACAAAATGTACAATGAAGCAAGCCCTACTGTAAACTATAGACTCTGGGTGACAATGATGTATCAATGTAGGTTCACCATTGTTGACAAATGTTACCAATCTGGTGGGGGCTGTTGATAACGGCGGAGTCTACACATGGGGTGGGGGGTAATACGAGCAATCTCTACCTTCCTCTCAATTTTACTGTGAACCTGAAACTGCTACTTTAAAAAGCAGTCTTAATAGGAAAATGAGAAATAAAAACTCTCCAGGGTGAAAAATGGGGGTCCTTACCAAAGCCTACCAGGTACCATGCAATTCCACAGCCCCCTCCCTTCCTATGCTCTCTCTTCCCACTCTCCCACCTGTTCACTTCATATTGGCACCTTTGCCCTCCAACAGCCCAAACCACTTTAGGGCCTTGGCACTTACTGTGCCATCTGACTGGAACACTCTGACCCCAGTAATGAATGTGGCTTACTCCCTCACTTGCTCAAATGACACTATCAGAGGCCCCCTTAGACAACCTTTTGTAAACAGCAACCAATTCCCTCTCTTACTCTATTATTCTCCATATAGCTTAATACCCACCTGCTATTTGTTCATTTTTCTCTCTAGATAGAACTTAAGCTGCCTGAAGATAAAAGTTTATTCACTTCCTGTATTCCAAGCCTGTACCTCACACACTTGCAGGGGCACGAAAGTTTACTGCACAAATTACGCAATAGCCAATCAACTAAATTATATAAAACATTTTAAAAAAGAACCAAGTACCATTTTTACGTCCATGAAGATTTCCAAAACATAATAAGAAAGACAAGGTGTTATGTATAATGTACTATATTTTGTGTTAAAGAAAACAGGAAAAAATATCTATGTACATTTGCTTATATAGAGATTGACTTTCCAGCAGGCTACCTAACTGGTCACAAAGGTTGCCTCTTGGAGAGAACCAGACAGCTTAGAGTCAGTGATAAGGACTCTTCTTACTTTACACACCGTAGCACACCAAGTCAAAAATGAAATGAAATGGAAAATAAGTTGGGCCCATGTCCTGTGGGAAAAGGAAAAGACATTAGGTTTGAGAAGTGGCCTGAGGGCTTAACAGTTGTTAATAGGCTACTACATTCCACATGCTCTAGGAATTATCCTTCTATCCAGTATCTTTTCCTCATTAAGTTTGGAAAGAAAATTGCCAAGTTGCCAGCAATAGTATAAGCTATAGTAAGTAGGACTACAGGATGCACTTTCTTATATTTTGACTTTTCCATAATGTGGTTTTTGTCTTAATGCAATAAGGTGCTTTACTTACTTAAAAAAAAACAAGGGTTTGAAACCATTGGTAGGAGTCAAACAGGAAAATGAACCTAGTCACCAATCTCTGAGCTCATTTTCTTGTCTGTGAGAATAGGATTAAATTTTATTGTGGGGATTAAATAACAATGTCCTTTAATAGTTTTACAAAAATAAATTTACAGGTGTGAAAAACTGAAGTTTTGGTGGATTTATATCTGACTCAGTCTGCTGCAGACATTAGCAATGCAAATGCATTCCCTAGGCTTTGAAACTGCCTACTCATGCCTATTACTTTCATTTAAAAGTTGGATTTAGGCCGGGCATGGTGGCTCACGCCTGTAATCCTAGCACTCTGGGAGGCCGAGGCAGGAGGATAGCTCAAGGTCAGGAGTTCGAAACTAGCCCGAGCAAGAGCGAGACCCCGTCTCTACTAAAAATAGAAACAAATTAAATGGACAACTAAAAATATATAGAAAAAGTTAGCCAGGCATGGTGGTGCATGCCTGTAGTCCCAGGAGAGTACTTGGGAGGCTGAGGCAGAAGGATCACTTGAGCCCAGGAGTTTGAGGTTGCTGTGAGCTAGGCTGACGCCACCTAGCCTGGGCAACACAGCGAGATTGTCTCAAAAAAAAAAAAAAAAAAAGTTTGGATTTAACAGTTTTAATGCTATCTAATTTGTCCCATTTGGCTTCTCTCTGGTTGTCACCATTCTCCAAGCACTCTAAAATCAGCCAGGCCTAGTATTTGTTACTTTGACCACCTCTGCTTCATGTCTTTGTAGCTCTATCCGTATGTAACATCTAGGTTGTTCACCCGCCATTTTCCTTCACTTTGACAACTCTTTGCCAACTTAAGTTTCACAGCTTACAGTTCCTAATTAGCTTACTTTATCTTGGAAAATCATGTACTTTCGGACTTCCAAGATAGGCTACATGAAGAGAATCACAATCCTACCCCCACTATTCATGTAACTAGACAAATCTCAAATTAATGGACTTTCAAGACTCCCCTCAGTATTCTTTGTCCTCATTAGAGGATACAGAAAGATAAGGCCACACTTTCACTTAATATTTACTGTAATTAACAATGGAGAAATACCACTGTGAAGCCAAAGGTATGCATTACTTACCTTTCTATACAACTAAGGACCAAAATAAGGTTCTATCTCTAAAGCACTCAAAACAGGGAGTGACATGTCCACGTATCGGTGCCAAGCTGAAAATGTAGAAAGAGCCTGGACTAGCACTCTTCAAAAGCCAGTCATAATCAGTTTAGTAGTCCCAACCACTTAGAACAGGAAAAAGGTAGGAATGCACCAAAGTTTATCATTATGAGATGCTTACTAGTGAACAGAGGGGCGATGAGTTACAGTTGAGTATGAATGTTGTTGGCCTAGACAGCCAGCATTTCCTTTCTCCATAAAGGTAGAACTTTCTCTGCTTGTTTAAAGACTTTTCCCCTCCCTCTCCCCTCCACACCCTTTACCTTTTCATACTAGTTACACATCCTAAAGCTATAGGATTAATGACTCCTACTTTTGGCTCAGAGCTCCCCCTTGCAAAAATTGACTGTCAGGATTGTTTGTTCAATCTCTGCAGATTTATTGTTGAGTAAACTTATCTTTATATAATACAGAACAATTAAAGCTAACCAAGTGCAACAAATAAGCCTGCTATTTACACACAAAAAAACTGTATACCAACCATAATTCAGCCAGTTGTCAAAATTCTAAAAACACAGAATCTAAATAACTTCCAACATACTAGTGATCACTCAGACCACCAAATTTGAGGCAGACCAGTATTCCCAAATTGCAATACTATCTGACTTTGTTGAAAAGCATAAGAAAATGTACAAGGCTAGATACCTGTGCTGCCAGCACTGACTTTTTTCCACCAAGGATAAATACCTGGTAAAAAGCTTGACCAGGAAACTCTCGAAACTGTTATTAACTGCCCTACTAAGGATATTTAAAGTCTAAATAAAGAACCTACTGGCTATAACTTTCTAAGTTCTACCAGTTGCTATCAAATAAACTTAGCTACATGAAGTGTTGCTAAATATAGGTGAGATTTACAAAACCCCTTTAGTCTCATTAACATTTCTGATTGACATCATTAATTACTTTGCACCAGCCTGGCAAAATAGAAGAATGTTGGTAGTTGGGAACTATAAAACCTAGCTTGAAAATTAACAGGTCTTTGCTCAGAATAAGACAATCCATTTGTAGAAGGAAGTATCTGGACTGGAAAATTTTGCAAAGCTGGTTTACATGAAAATGTTTTGTCCCAAATTCAGACAATTCCCCAAACATGCATTTCTTTTGGTATAAAACTGGATAACTGGTGTTGAAAGCAAAGAAACAAAAGAACATTGAGTGAACTTCCTGAAACAAGGAGTTCTAATTTGACACTATCCCACCCAATAGCCTGAAAACTGCAATTAGTTACTATACTTAAAGCCTCCAGAAATCAGTTTCTCGCTATTTCTTATACATTTAATAAGCTTTGCTTAGTTCCTGTCATGATCATTTATAGCCAAATCAGTGGTCCCTCTAACTTGACCAGTGATCATTAAGTTTGACAGTATCTTTTAACACCAAATAGATTTAGGGATCTGTCATGATACATTCATGCTATTATAGGGGACTCAAGATCATCTTACCCAAAGTTCTAAGGGTAAAATGGAATTTTCAAAGTCCCTGAAGATCCTGGCCAAGTGTTATATATAGAAGAGCCAATGATATTCAAGAAGACAACCAACACCATTAAACCTTGAATGTAGGTCTGTATGAATACCGTTAGTAACAATGTTTGACTCCTGAAGTTTACCAATTGAGAAGTGTGTTTATTGAACACAAGTCAAAAATCTAGTTAGAAACATTTTATTTAAATGTGCCAAATAAAAACCCACATTTTCAGACCATAGGATGTTAATACATTCAACAAATTTATATTATCTTGCTGCTGTGAATTTACAGAGTGATAATCCAGATCTATTTTGATTAGATGGTTGAAATATCCTTCCTAGGTTACAGTTTACAGACATCACAAATCCCTTATAATAATGTAAACAAAATAACTTTTCCCTAATGGGTGAACTTGAGAGCTTCAGTCCATTCTTTCAGGACTTGCACTTCTGCGTGGACTTCCTGATGGGGAACGACTAAAAAGAAAAACATTAGGTTTGGAACCAATTAGTGTCTATTGAAACTTACTCTTCTCATGTACATGTACTCAATTTCACTAAATTCACAGGTGGCCAAAGGTACTGAGTTCCTATAGTAAACATATCTTTTATATCACCTAAAAATTAAGAGATTTATATATTCACCTTTTGTCCCTATTTAAGATTAGGCTACTTAATACTCTCCTTGTCAAATTTACAAAGTTAAATTAAAAAGGACAATTATTTCAAGTTTTTTGGTCATTAAATAGCACAAAGCAGATAATGATTTAGTTGTAAATTACAACTATTTGTAAGATTTATCATCCTCCTCATGTGGACCTCCTTTCTACCTACTGTCCATATGTAGGGAAAAAAAGCTTATTTCTCTAATTAAGTATTCATAAGACTGAACACATCTTACCACTGACAGACTAAAATATTTCCAACAAAATATAAACAGACACTCTTGAAGTAAGAAAAGCAATCATTTCAGAAACTTAATATCTAGTATTTTAATCTATATAGCACCAATTCTCCAAAGAGCTCAAAGACTGCAAAGTAGGCAGTAAACAAATTGTGCAGAGGCCACACTTGACAGGTAAAATTTGGGAACAAAACATTATTTAGCTTACCTTCTTTTTGGAGATGGAGATCTGGACTTTGATCGGCTGTCAAAACATGAGAAATTCTATTAAGAAAAAGTACTAACCAATCCCTTTCTTATAGTCACAATACCATGAAACAAACCCCCAACTGTCCTAAACTTAAAATGTCAGAATGCAGTTAAAGGGAGAAAGAGCCTAGCAGTTGTTGCTTAACAAAGGCCAATCTTCCAACAACTGTTTTTCAAAAATTAAGCAAACTATTACTGTACTTTATCATGATTAATCTAACACATTCTGTGTTAAGCACATTTATTTCTGGATACTTCTCCATGCACTCATTAGTTCTAACAAGGGCCTCTAAATATGTAACTTCCAAAGTCACAAACTTCTTCCTCACTATAGCTACACATTCCCTTGTTCAGGAAGTCAGCCAGTAATAGGCCATACATAAATGAAGCTCTAGTTTGGTTTACTAAGGAGGTACTTCACATCTAGACTTAGAGTTTACACTTAAAACTTCAACAATTCAAAACACTTTGAACTCTTTGGATATTGGTGCCATATAACTAGATACAAAAACATTAATCAGATTTTTACCCTACCTGCTTCTTGGTCGGGAAAGAGACCTGGATCTTGATCTTGATCTTGAACGGGATCTTAATAAAAGAGATATGAAACAATTATACCAATTAGTCGATAGTGAATCCCTTATACACCTAACTAAGCACCTTTTTAGGTAGGTTAAGAATAGAAGAGCTAGGCTGGGCACAGTGGCTCGCACCTGTAATCCTAGCACTCTGGGAGGCAAAGGTGGGTGGATCACTCAAGGTCAGGAGTTCAAAACCAGCCTGGGCAAGAGCGACACCCCGTCTCTACTAAAAATAGAAATTAATTGGCCATGTAAAAATATATAGAAAAAATTAGCCGGGCATGGTGGTGCATGCC
This sequence comes from Lepilemur ruficaudatus, assembly GCA_963574885.1. Lineage (NCBI taxonomy): Eukaryota > Metazoa > Chordata > Mammalia > Primates > Lepilemuridae > Lepilemur > Lepilemur ruficaudatus. The sequence continues at coordinate 10,142 of CAUYRT010091077.1, read as the reverse complement.
TGTAGTCCCAGCTACTTGGGAGGCTGAGGCAGGAGGCTCACTTGAGCCCAGCAGTTTGAGGTTGCTGTGAGCTAGGCTGATGCCACGACACTCCCCAGGGCGACAGAGTGAGACTCTGTTTCAGAAAAAAAAAAATTAAAAAAGAATAGAAGAGCTAAAATTGAGCAAGATGCAAAAATCAGTCTAAGGGCTAAGACAAATGATCACTTTCAAGCAAGCTGTTCTAATAAGGAACCACCATTTCAACTGTTTCTACCATAGTCAAATGGTTAGTTCCTGTACAGAGAAACAATATTCTCAAGTACTGTGTAACAACCAAGGGAAATAGATGTCTTTCATTTCAGAAGACTGGTATGACTTAATTTTAAAGAAATCAATTTAAACTCACTTAAGCCCACAGACCCCTAAGCTGAGTCCAGTGGCACATGCCTGTCAGCTATTCCGGAAGCTGAGAGGAAGGAGGATTGCTCGAGTCTAGGAGTCTGAGGCTATATTACACTATGACTCTGCCTGTTGATTAGCCACTGCACTTTTGCCTGGGCAACATAACAAGACCACAGTTCCTAGAAAAAAACAAATAAAACCACCACAGATGCCTAAAGGGAGACTTCAATTCATCGGGTGATAAAGCCCAGTAAAAAAAGAAAGCCACTACACTACTAAGTAAGGCTTTATCTTGAATCTTAAAGTTATCAATGGTTCAGAGCCATCAATTTGTCAGACATACCAAATGAGGCTCCTATACACATCATTTTTTATTAAAGATATTGGAGTCCTGCAATCAAAGTACATTTACCTACAGACATGGACCACAGCTTTCTCAAATGGACCGCAAGATTCAGAGTTCCTGCATTTAAAGGTTTTGTACTATTAAACAACAATTACCTTTTCTGGCTGATTTAGAGTATTAAAAAATAAACAGCAATGAACTTCCCATGGCATTCTGTTCCACTGCTTCACTGCTTGTATTAACATCTCATTTTCTATAATTTTTTTTCATCCTATCACCTTTTAAAACTTTCTACAAAGAAAAAGCTGGAGCTTAGTTTAATTTTTCACCTCCATTTACAGTATTGTGTCTAGTTAAAACCCACATTCACCCATATGTACACTAATATCCTACACAACTTTCTGGGGTTTTGAAGTTCACTCCATTATTCCAAAAATGAGAACTGTTTCAATTTGCTTCTAAATCTCCTCCTGGTTCTAATGGGCTTTGTCAGGAATGAGGCAATTACCATTTTTCAGGACTATTATGACTTACCTATATAATAGGTACATAATGTGACACCAGAAAAGCTTAGAGCAAAATGTCTACCTAAAATATATGCTAGAATCATTTATTTCTTTACTGTCATGGCCTCTTAACAGGCCTTGAGAGACAAAGTCTTGCTCTGTTGCCCAGGCTCATGATTACAGTTGCACTATCATAGCTCAAGGCACGCTCAAGGTCCTGGGCTCAAGCAATCCTCCTGCCTCAGCCTCCTGAGTGGCTGGGACTACAGGGACACACCATCACTCTCAGCTAATTTTTAAAATTTTTCTGTAGAGACAGGATCTTGCTATGTTGCCCAGGCTGGTCTCAAACTGCCTAAGCCTTCCACCAAAGGGCTGGGATTACAGGTTTAAGCTACCTCTCCTGGCTCTGCCTTAAAAATCTTTGGGAGCACTTTTCTTTATTCATACAACTTTAATAATAGTCATGTCACAAATCATGTATAAATTCAACTTTAGTATCTCAAATATTCTCTGAAGCAATCCCTTTGAATTAGGTCCTTAAGACACTCCACTGCTGTCATTAAGATGTGACAATCCAAATACATATAAGGGAAAAAAATGTGCTACATACTGGAAATACCTCGATCCTTTTATAGAACCAGACCTAGATCTTCTGAGTGAAGCTGATCTTGATCTACGAAGAGACACAGATCTTGATCGTCGAGGAGATGCTGATCTTGACCTAAAAATTAAATCAAAGAACTTTTTCAAGTCCATCTTCAAATAAAGTTCATTATTGCTAGTTAAGAACTGAATTGTATTTGCCATCAAATTGGCACTGACTGATCAACACTAAGGTGCTCACACAGTAATATTCTCTGGGGGTTAGGGGTGGGTAAACTCACAACTAATGGAAGCAGTGAGCATTGCAGGGGGGGAAGGGCACATCTCAAATCGTGGCTGGGATGTGGCAAAGTCATAACATGTAACCAAAATGTTTATATCCCCCAAGTTTCCTCAAATAAAAATTAAAAAAAAAAAAAAGAATTGAATTAGATAACATCTCTCACCTCCGTCCTCTGCTCCTGCTGCGTGAGCGAGAGTATCGCCTTCCTCTGGATCGAGAATGTGATCTAGACCGTGACCTATTTTTCAAGTTACAAAAAAAAAATTTTAGATGATAACTCGTTTTTAGAGTTTGTATGCCTCTGCTGAAATCAAATCTCAAAACTATTTAAATTTAGTGTCTCACTTGGAAACAAACTCTGGGCCTATTAGTTGTCGAGTTTTTTTTTTTTACTACCTAAAAAAAGATTTGTTAAAAGCTGAATTACATCTTAGAATTACATAATATAAAACACTGTAATGTGTATTTAAAATAAACCTTGCAAGTTTGCAGGTCGACCCTCTTTGGCCCATGGTCTAGTAGATCTAGACGATCTAGAAGTATCTATAGCCGATCGCTGCATCTAGATGTTTTCTTCAATCTAACGACGATCAAACTGACAGCCAAATGAGCCAGGTGAGGCTTGATTGACGCAAGAAGATTTTTCTAGTTGGGAATGTGGTCAATCTGGTGTTCCTCTTTCTAAACCGGAGGGGGGCCCCAATTGTAAGCCAAATTTACTGTTACGGCGATCACCGTCTCAAATTTTCTGCCCTTTAAAGAATAAGGTGAAGCTAGGTGTAGATGACTCGAGGGGATCTGGCCTCTTATGCTGATCACCTCAAGGTCTAGGAGGATCTTAATTGTCGGATTTGCAAGGCGCCTCAGCATGATATCATAAGGCTCGTGACATTCTGAATCAAGGCGACTGACTCAAACGAAGAAACCTGAAAGGTTTTGACCAGGTTGATTATTAATATATTAACATTTTTTAATTAAACAAAAATTGTAAAATACACCTGTACAATTAACATTCAAGCTTATAGAAAAACACTAGTTTCTGCCTTGCTAATAAAAGAATCACTTGATTAACTAGAATACCAACCACTCCTTCATTAAAGTAAGTACCTGCTTCTTCTTCGCCGGCTGTAGCGATGACAATCATAAGCATAATGTCCCTTTTCGCCACACTCATAGCATCTATCATTGGGATCAAAGGGACGTCGGGCAGGTGGTCTATCAAAACGTGATCTCCGAGGCATGCCTGTTGATAGTTCAACCCTCACTCGGGAACCACAAATCACCCTATAAAAGTTAAATTCACAAAATTCAAAACTTAAAAAAAAAAATCTGTGACTTCTCATTAGACTCTTTCCAACCACTCTCTCCCCTCATAAGCTTTGGCTATCTTTACTAAGCCCTTCCAACTCTGTTACCCTTCTTTAATCTTCGTATCTTAAGTAAACAACATGATCAACTATTTAAGGTCTTCTGCAGACTACAGAATCCAAGCTTAGTATCTAGTTCACTATTCAGCCCACAGAAATATTTTAATGAACATTAAGTTTCATAACGGACATTTACTTACTTCCCATCCAGTCCTCGTACTGCATCTTCTGCGTCTCTAGGATCTTCAAATTCCACAAAGGCAAATCCTGGAGGATTTCTCGCAATCCATACAGTTCTTAAAGGACCATAATAACTGAAAGCCCTTTCTAACTCTCCTTTGCCAGCACCAGTGCCCAGGTTACCAACATACACCTTGGTTTCTGTTTAAAAACGCAAATAGAAGAATGCACGTTATGCAAAAGTTGGCAGAAGTTTGAATGCATTTTTTGCCTTAAAACGGGCCATCCTTATGACCGAGCAAAGCATGTTTGACATCCCCCACAGAGAACTGAATTTAATCTGAAGACCAGTAAGGTCTGTAAACTCCAGAAAAGCTAGACTTATGACAGTGTTCTTAACATTCTAATAAAGGGGGAACCTCCAGAACACAAGCAAAGATGGGTAGTAGCAGAATCCAAGGCGTGGGGCGGGCCCTGGCCCGGCCCCGCCCCGAGTCCCGACAGCCCCGGGCGCGCTCGGAGCGCGCGGGCCCGCGGCAGCAGCGGCTTCGGCGGCAGGCGGGCCCCGGCGGGGGCCGGGCCGGGAGAGCAGGGCTGCACCGGCTCTCATCCTCCGCGGCAACCGCCCCAGGCGCAGGCTCGCGCAAGACTCCAGGTCCCCGCCCCAGAGCCACAAACCGCGCTCGAAAGAGCTAAAAGAGAAAAGAAACCAGCCGCCAGTCGCAAGAGATTATGCCCCCATTCCCATTCCGTAATTCTACCGATCGATCGTTTAACGAGAATGTGCAGCAAGCAGCTTCCATTTCGTTCAGTCTTAAATGCAACCATGATTTTACGACTGCGACCACATCTGTCCGCTGAAGTGGCGGGAAAGCGCTAAGGAAATGCGCCACCACGGTCATCAATGTGCTCAAAATGGCAGCCGCCGCCGAGGGCGGGGGGAAGGGGCGGGCGGCTCCACGAAGGGCACTGGGAAAGCCGTGATCCTGGACCTTGCTTTGAACTGGAGCGGGCGACGAAAACGCCCGAGAATAGGGAACCCTGCACACACGCACCCCCACCATCTCCGGTCTCCCTTCAGTACCCCGCCCCCGCGGCCTCCGGCTTCGCATGGCGTGCGCCTAAGCCGCCATTACGCACGCGGAATAACCGTCTCCCAACCGCCGCGCCAACCCTACGGGCTCGCAATACTCACTACAGCCCCATCAACGTCCCTCACCGGACCCCACCTTCTTACCTCCTCCATACCGCCCGTAGCGCGACATGATGACCGCCCGCGTGCTCTGCTCTTTAGCTCGCAGCGCCCGGGGCTCGCGTAACACGAAAGCTGTCACACTCAGTTGCTCGCCAACGGTCCCGGCGGCACTACGAGGAAGAACCCGGGTTCGCGCTTATATATGCGGCAGCTGGAGCTTTTTGCGCATGCGTCATCTCGACGTTCTGCGCGGCACAAAGGAGCTGGGCGGAAACAGTCTAGAAGCGGCGCGGAAGGAATTGAAAAGCATAATACGCCAGGCACGGGCGGAGGGATACGTTTCCATGGGAACGCCACGGTCTCGCATGTAAACCCGTGGCCTTCCCCGTGGTGTCCTGCTCCCTCCTTTCCCCTCCCCCTTTTCCCGAGCCCTCCTTTTCTTCCTTCCCTTTGCCCAGTCTTCTACCCGTTTGTGTTTTCCCCAGCCTAGGGGCCTTTAGCGTTCTCAATCTTAGTACAGGTGCATTGAGACCGGACTATGAAAAGCTGTACAGTTTAACCGCTGATGTTGCAGCCGTTGCCGCCTTTCTGTTGGGGGACCTGGCCGAGGCTGCTACTCAGTGATCTTTGGGGCTCTTCAGAGGTAATCGGGAGTTGGCCAAGGTGAAAACTCCATGAACCCCGCCATTCTGAGAGGTGCTCTTTGCACCACAGGCCTGTCAGAAGGGATGACTCCCCCAGGGATTCGTGGTAATACCTCCTGCTCCTGCCTGCACCCGCTCTCAGAATCAGTCACTAATTTGTCACCAACACAGTCTGAATACTTGGAGTCTGGAAAACAAAGAAATAGGGAGTTGTGGGTTTTTTTCCCCTGGATATATTAAAATTGCGACAAAACCCTGAGTCCTTAAAGCATTTTAGCCAGTGGCAATTCGTGAAATTATGAAATTATTTGCATCTGAATTGCAAAGTAATTTATATGTTCTTCCCTTCTAGTGCTGTCTGCTTTGTATTGTAGTAACACGTATAATCCACCAATACTCACATCCTGAGGATTGGGACTCTTACTAAGTCATCTTTTAGAATATCCACTCAGTGGAGATAGCAGCCTTGCTGCTTAGCCACTCAATATACATCAAATAAATGAAAAACTTTGTATTAGCATTGCTTAAAATTCAGTTTTGATTTTATACACTGTATTTGCCAAACACCAACTCTACAAATAAAGATTTAAGTTCTTTTTACTTAGGATACACAGATGTTGGAATTAAATTTATCTTTAAAAAAAAGTTATTTTTACAAAGACCACAAAAAACATAGATTTGGCATCATCATATGACGAAAAATACTTGAAATACGCAGAGTTGGAAATGTTATACATAAAAGAGGAAATCCTTAGGTATTTGTGTTTTTATCTTTTTCATCTGTTGTAATTTCATTTGGTGTATATAGGTGTAGGATGCAGACAACAGGGAAAGGAGATCTCACTGGTGAATAAAGCATGGATTCTCTCCAGGTAATGCTCTGAATATATGCATATATTTTTCTCAAATTTAGCAAATTACAAAAAGACCTAAGTCTTTTTGTCAAGAAAATCTCTAGCAAGAAAATAGAACCTCTGTAGAATATGTTATATTTGTTCTCTCTTAGTCTTTGTGGTTTTTGTTTTTCTCTACTTAACAGGGTTCTTCTCAAAAAGATTAAACAATAATTATAAAGATCTTTTTAGGGCCGGGCCTGGTGGCTCATGCCTGTAATCCTAGCACTTTGGGAGGCTGAGGCAGGAGGATCACTTGAGCCCCAGGGTTCCAGGCTGCAGTGAACTATGATCACCACACTGCACTCTACCACTGGCAACAACACAGTAAGACCCTGTCTCAAAAAACAAACAAGATCTCCTATATACTCCCTGAAAGATAGAATATCAATTCTGTACAGTCTCATTAATTTGACTTTCTTCTATTAAGAATTTATGAAAATTACTGTTGATTAACATAGATAACTGCTTGAAAGACAGTACTTATTATACTGCATAGCTCCTAATAGGCCTCCATAAATATTTTTTGCCTCTGAATACAAAGTCTATTCTCCTAAAGAGAATTTCTAAGCAAATAATAGTGTAAACAGAAGCAGTTTTCCAACTTGTAACAAACTGCTTTCAAATACAGTAAAGGAAAAAGGGTAAACTCTGGTTGGCATATGTGTCTCTCTTGGAGACAGGTGTTTGATAAACTAATTACAGATTATTTATCCCTATTAAAGCAAGGCCAATTCTAGGCCAGGTTTGTAACCTGGTTACCAGGAAAAAATAATAGTACTGTGGGGGGACAGGGGCAAGGGCAATGTACGTGACCTTAACATTTGTACCCCCATAATATGCTGAAATAAAAAAAAATAATAGTACTGTATACTATTTCCATGTACTACTATACTGAACACTGTTTCTCTAAGAACACACAACCAATTCTTTTCACTATGTGTCAGTCCAAATCAGGGAGATTTTATTGTGCAGAGAATTTTTATTCCTCCTCATTCTCTTTAAAATCAGTTTCATCCACATAAGATTCTACCTCTAGAATTCTGTGCTAAATCTAGATTACATCCCTAGGTTCAGTTTGAATGTGAAAACTATTTAGTTCAATTTAACAAATATTGTAATATTTTCTAATATAAAATATTAATTTCTAACGTGTTACTATTGTGAAATATTGACAATATTATTAGTTTTGAAAGGAGGAGTAATTCATAATTCTTTTACAGCAGTTTTCAAAATGTATCTGCATTTCCTAGATTCAGTATTTCCAGGGAAGCATTAAAGAAAAAGTTCACTTTTTAATCGTACTTCCCTCACCATTTTAGTTTCACTTTTAAGTCACTGTAACCATTTTAGCTTAGATGTGAACATCTTAAAACAAGAAAAGAAAAGTGAATTTAAACCTTTTGTACATACTTGTATTTTTAATATAAATAGTCTGTAGTAACAGTCTTTAATATGTATTTATATATGTAGTACAGGTCAATCCAAACAACTATGTTCAATTACAGTTTTTTTAAAATATTATTTTAAAATTTATTTTACTTTTTTAAATTTTTTTCTTTAGCAGATTAGTTTCCCAAAAAAACAGTTTTTTTTTTTCCTTTTTCAACATATCATGATCTGTTCCCTCTAGAATGTTGTTAAGAAATTGTATGAAGGGGCCGGGCGAGGTGGTTCACGCCTGTAATCCTAGCACTCTGGGAGGCTGAGGCAGGCGGATAGCTCAAGGTCAGGAATATGAAACCAGCCTGAGCAAGAGCGAGACCCCATCTCTACTAAAAATAGAAAGAATTTTTTCTCTATATATTTTTAGTTGGCCAATTAATTTCTTTCTATTTTTTTAGTAGAGATGGGTCTCACTCTTGCTCAGGCTGGTCTTGAACTCCTGAACTCAAACCATCCGCCCACCTTGGCCTCCCAGCGTGCTAAGATTACAGGCGTGAGCCGCCGCGCCTGGCCATTCCCCACTTTTTTAAATGAAGGGATGCTAAGAGTAATTTTTAAAAATCTTGTGTTTTCTTGATAGACAAAAGTTTGTCCCTTGCCCCACCAGATTTTTTTCAAGTCCATCTAGTTCCCAAAATCCAAGAGTCTGGAATCTCTAGTAACGAACAGAGCATGGGTTTCCCCTATAAAAAATAGGCAAAGAGGCTGGGTGTGGTTGCTCACGCCTGTAATCCTAGAACTCTGGGAGGCAAAGGTGGGTGGATCACTCAAGGTCAGGAGTTCAAAACCAGCCTGAGCAAGAGTGAGACCCTGTCTCTACTAAAAATATAAAGAAATTAATTGGACAACTAAAAATATATATAGAAAAAAAATTAGCCTGGTATGGTGGTGCATGCCTGTAGTCCCAGCTACTCGGGAGGCTGAGGCAGGAGGATCGCTTGAGCCCAGGAGTTTGAGGTTGCTGTGAGCTAGGCTGACGCCACGGCACTCTAGCCCGGGCAACAAAGTGAGACTCTTGTCTCAAAAAAAAAAACAAAAAAATCGGCAAAGAAGAGAAACAGCTTAGAAAAGCAAAAACAAAAAAAGTCAAATGAAGACAAAAAACTATTCTTACTAATGAAGAAATGTGAATTGAAACAACATGCCATTTTTGTCGGGAGGGCAGAGAAATTATCACTTATATTTACTGATAGGAATATAAAATAATACAATGTTTTTGAAGGTCAATTTAGCATCTGTTTTAAAATTATTATATGTGTACTTTGGCCCAGCAATCTTACTTCCTGGTATTTATTCTAGGAAATAGTCATACATATGCATAAAGATTTACATGGAAATATGTTCATAGGATCTTATTTATAATGTTAAAAAAATTGGAAATAGCTTGAAAATCAAACAGAAAGGGATTAAGTTATGGCATTTAAAATCACATTGTAGAAGATTTTTAATGTCAGAAAAATGTTCATAGTATATAGTTAAGTAACAAAAACAGACTTCAAAACCAAATGCATGCACAGAATGATTCCAGTGTTGTAAAAATGACCTGTATTAATAAAAGTTATTATGTTTTACAATTATGTATAATAATTTTTTTTTAAATAGGGGGTTTGGGCGGGGTACGGTGGCTCACGCCTGTAATCCTAGCACTGTGGGAGGCTGAGGCGGGAGGATCGTTTGAGATCAGCCTGAGGAACAGCTGAAACCCCATCTCTACTGAAAAAATAGAAAGAAATTAGCTGGACAACTAAAAATATACAGAAAAAAATTATCCGGGCATAGTGGCATGTGCCTGTACTCCCAACTACTCAAGAGGCTGAAGCAGGAGGATCGCTTGAGCCCAGGAGTTTGAGGTTGCTGTGATCTAGGCTGACGCCACGGCACTCTAGCCTGGGCAACAGAGTGAGACTCTGTCTCAAAAAAATAAATAAATAAATATACAGGGGGTTTGGAAATAGAGGAATTTCAAGTTTGAAGTGAGACATCACCATTTAGTAGCTGCGTAAACTGAGGTATCTCAGTATACTTGTCATTTTAGGTTCTTTTTTTTTTTTTTTTTTTGCGACAGAGTCTCACTCTGTTGCCCAGGCTAGAGTGCCGTGGCATCAACCGAGCTCACAGCAACCTCAAACTCCTGGGCTCAGGTGATCCTCCTGCCTCAGCCTTCTGAGTAGCTGGGACTACAGGCATGCATCACCATGCCCGGCTAATTTTTTCTATATATTTTTAGTTGGCCAATTAATTTCTTTCTATTTTTAGTAGAGATGGGGTCTCACTCTTGCTCAGGCTGGTTTC